>JAQFZC010000880.1:0-38236 GCA_034695205.1 Dicyrtoma fusca | reverse complement strand
GAATTTTGCTGTCGGGGCATGTTTGCTTGAAATTATCGTGTCAGAGGAGTGGAGAACGGATGTCGATGGAATGCTGAGTGTACACTGTTGGTCACGTACTCACTTCAAACTTTGCTATTATATTTTCACAGTATGGATTTTAATTTTTTTTTAAATTTTTGAAAACAAGGTATAATAGTGTTGCAGTTGTAATTACGTGTAACTATGGCGATTGGGCTAAAAAAGGTCGTCAAGATGATGTAACGTTTGTATTCGTGGTATGTATATTCTTGGAGATATTTATATCCCCATCGGACCTATTGCTCCGCACGTCCAGCCTGTTCGAGTTCTAGTCGGACACTAACTTTGATCTATGTACAATTAAAAAATAAAGTATATTATTCAGATGCAGATGCTTCTTTTATATAGTAAGTAGTGTAAAAGTTATAAACAAATATATAAAAACTTAAAAAATAAATAAGTTAACTTAAATAAATTAAATTAAGGTTTCTTACATTTACCATTTTTGACATCTTCGCCGAAATCAAAGTCGGAAAGAATCACTGTTAGAAATATAATTTCCTTTGTAAAAACAATTCACAAAATTATGTCACAACAATTTGACGATGATTTAGAAGACGAGGAGCTGGTATAGTTCCTTGGTACTGGGAATACTCACTGGCACTGATAGTTTGGATGGTAAGAAGGTACTGGTATTGAGGTTCAAAATACCTGAAGGTACTGATAGGTACTGGTACTCATAAATTCAGGTATTGGACAACACTAGAAGCACCCCGACTGACGCCTGGAATGTTTATAGGAACAGCGACGGAGGTTGTAAATACATAGGTAGCAAAGTCTTCTTATTTAGTTGTAGGATAAATACCTCTTTGGAGATATAGTTGACTGTCAGTGGACCACGCTGGATCTTTTATCAACTGGACAATGACACTGGGGCCATATACATAATACAAAAGGTTTATCGCCTCAAGTTAACTGTCCTCATTTTCCTATCGCATTTTTACTATTTATAGTCTTACTGAAATAAAAATTGAAAACCTTTCAAGTTGGTTGAAGTCAAACACCTAAATCCTTGTTCTTTTTTAAAAATACTCTGGTCCGTTTTTTTTACAAAAATACAAGATAGCTATGTAAGTTAATCGTCGGAAAGAACGCTATGCGGACAAATCTGAATAGAAACACTTTATGGAGTATATGTATAACTAACGTTATATTATTTACTTGCCTTAATTTACATTAATTTTAGCTACGAATGTTTGGTATTCTGATTTTTTTCCAGTGCATTAATTTTGTGTCTGCATCAGTACTAGTGCGTGCATCAGTACGAAAGATATTAAAATAAAGGGTCTATGTATGTATGCATCTGTACTACCATTGTCACATTGGTCATTGGCCTCTTATTTATGTACTGCTTATATTTCCAAAAGGACTATTTTATTATTTTTCTGGTAATTTTATTCGAATTACTACTAAATATACATAGATTGCCAACGCACATTTCCAGAATTGAATTCTTGAGGTTGTTATTATTGATGCAGTTACTTTTACTGCGTGGGTTTTCAATAATAGTATTTTTTTCAATAATTGTTAGAATAATAATAATTGTAATAATTGTTCATCATTGAATATGATGAACAATAATTATTATTGTAGATTCGATAGGAGTTTTGATAATTTAAATGGTTTCATTTAATTATACAATCAATATTGCTTTTACATGCAACCCGTCGTAATAGTCTGCCGTAAATTATTAGATGTATCTTACATAACAAATCCTTTAGACGTCTGGCATGCTGTCGACGCATTAAGAATAAATTAAATAAACATGAGCTTCGCCACTTACACAAAATGTATTTTGCTTGCTGTCAAAATGAATTAAATATGTAATTATTTACACCTACATTCTGCTATTCTAATATAACTCGAGATTATTCGGATTGTAATGGATTTTTAAATGATTCGGTGTTTAGGTAAGTATGTATATGAATATAAAAGTATATGCCTTTCTGATACTAGCTTTGCTTGGCTCTGCAGTAAGGCTTACACTACTGTCGTCAGACTGTCAGCAGTGGTATTAGGTATGGTTTGAAAAATATAGGTACCTATGCTACAAATGGGACAAGAAACCTTCATTGCTTCCTTACTCCTTCCAAAATTCTTTGTACTTATTTTAGGTTTCCATAGGAAAAAAATGACAAAGAAAGGACAAACAAACCGAACGAGTAATTATACGTTTCTAAGCGTTTCGCGTAATTTTTAATTTTGCCATAGTGCTCTACAATCATAATTTTACAATCACCAATTTTATGCGAACAATATATAATATATGAAGGAATCTAATCAATAATGGTGAAATCATTAATAATAATTATTCATTCTTGGTATGTAAATTTTGAATTTTTTTAAAAATTGGACTACAGACGACGACAACAAGTTCAAATTGACAATAACTTTTACTCTATCTATCCATAAGTGTATGTATTAGAGGAACCATGATGAAATAACAATCAAAAAATCAAATTGCTTTGCTAGGTACCTCATTCCTACTGCAGAAATTTGCATCCCTCCTCTCTTAAATTAAAACGTTTGACAGTTTCTTTGAAATTCTGTTTTCTAATTACAAAAAAACATACTTAACTTTCAAGATCATAATGCGAAACACAAAAACACAAATGAAAAATTACCAAATGTTGACAAGCGTGAAGTTTATAATTATTTATATATATATCATTTGTAAAGTCATCTAACCTACTAACACCCTCAAAGTTTACATAGTAGCCATGTGAGATACAGTATATGTTTACATTACTAATTACAAAGTACAATAATGATATCAGTAACATTCACAATGAATTCGAACCTCGAAGCAGAAGTACACTTATATTATTATCTACAAAAAAATAATATTTCGAATTCATACAGGATCTTAGATTAGACACTTTAAACAAATAAGATTCAAAGAGTAGGTAAGCAACAAACCATAATTGCTATTCCATAACTCTCTCAAATATTGCGGATAATATAACAGTGTGATGTTGCAATTCTCAACTCGGAACGATTGCAAACTCATATTTAAAGCTATACACATGATAACTTATTGTAGGACTGTATCATTATCTTGATTTTTATTTAAAATAATTTTCAGTGAATACGTTATTACATTCTAAAGGCATTTAGCAGTTCAGTTTTCCATGCATGCAGACTCGACATTTACAATGAGTTGTAAAACAGTAACGATCAAAAAAACTTCATAAATCTAGCTATCCAATAATTTTAATAATAATATTTTCTTATCTAACGGACAATGAACTAACTATTAAATAATTAAATATACAATAATGCTTAGTATAGGCTGCGAAATTATAGTACACAAGAGTACACAGTCACGTGGGAAATACTTGAATAGATTTCTATAATAATTATTATTTACTGAGATGAAACACAAATTAAAACTTTGATCGTTGTGAATGTGACAACAGATTCTAACACTTATTTTCCGGGCTTTCTTTTCTCTCCGAAATCCCCTATATTAATTTTACTTTGCTAAGATGACGAACTTAAGGTATCTTGAAGAGCGAGCATTTGCTCGTCTCCCAATTTGATTTTATCATCGATTTCACGACAGTCAATAATTAACTTTGCTTTCATCTTGACGAAATGATGATAGTCAGCATACTCCTCGACAGTCAGGTACTTTTGAAGAAATCCAGAAACTTGAGCACTTCTTCGGTCTATATTCTCTTTAAGGATTTTGGCTTCGTCCAGCTGCTCCTTTAGTTTGTCCCGCTTACTTTCGAGTATTTTCTGTGAATAAGTATAAAGCATAATAAATTAGAGCAAAGTCCGTCTATAATCCATGTAAAATCATAATGCTCATGCTAGGTTACCAGTCTTCAACAATAATTAAACCCCCTAAAGAAACCTCCTAAGCTTTGAAATACAACCTTGAGTTACAGCTGTTATTTAATTAACAGGATTGAAAGTTATTATTTGCATGAAAAAATGAAGCACTTAAATCACAAAGAGGGGAGTCCGAACTCCCAATAGCACACCACGCGACGGCTACACAACGGGAAACCTTATATATTTTCTGACTACATGCAACTCTGCCCTTAGTATTACTTTTTGTTCACAAACATTTATATCGCCAAAATTTCTTACCAGGCTTAGGAAACAAAAACGAGCTATATATTATATTACAGCAATAAACAAGCAGGTAGTCAGACGATAATCCCGAGTTTACAGATATGTTCTAACATATAGCATATTACTTGTTTTCGTCTCAATAATCTACCAGAAATATTATTTCGCAATACTAAAGCTTCCACTTTGCACATGTTGTTCTTCCTACCAATGTACGTGTGGCTATCGTGTACATTATTTTGTATTTAGTCAGACGGAGCGGAGGTTTACTTATGCCTCAAGGAAAATTGATGTTCACGATCAATGGTTCAAATTACAGGCTAGCGAAGCAGAGTACACTCGCCTCTAGTAGACGAATTTGCTGTAAATTATAATTATACCGTATATATGAGTACATGAAAACTTTTGCCCTATGGATTATGTTATTCTCTCTTCCCCCCATTCCCCATGTTCCTCCTCTCCTGTAACGTATACGTCTGAATTATAACGGACCCTGTCAAAACAGCTTGACTGCTGCTTCCACCCAAACGACACTTACAGCCATTTCTTGTAATTAAGGAACAGAAAGTATGAATAAAGGAAGCCGTCTCTGTATGTGCTAAATACTGAAATCGGGAAAAAGAATGGTGTACGTAAATAATGATCATAAAATAAAAGCCTGAGACTGCATGGGGTTGGCCCTTTATTCATGGATCTCCTGATAGCTACCTTCACAACAAACATTTTTAATTAAAAATGGCTCACTAGTCAGTGTAAATACGATTTCGTGCTAATACAAAACGATGGTATATACATACTCATAGGCAGTACACAATGCTAGCTATCTTTCTCGCTACAGCATTAGTATTCAGGGACGAGACCATTCGTAGTTCCTGAATTATGTAAACAACTGCTTTTATTATAATAATTTGGCAGCATGCTTAAAATTCCCATTGGAACACTAAAGTGTTACGTCAGCAGCATCTGCCTTCAGTTCCGCTACTCCACTGTCTTTCGTTTTCTTTATCGCCTAACACGTGTGTAGTGACTAATTTTCCTCGCAAATATGACATACAAAACAATACCAGCGATGTAAATCTCCAGACATGGAAGCAATTAACTGCATTCCCAGCATTTCTCCCTACTCAACAAGTGCACACACATACACACACTGGTTCGTGTTTGGTTGTATGACCGACGTTCAAACTGAGTTCATGTAAGTAATGATTATACCTTCTCTGGAGGATTAGAATTTTCGGCAAGGCCCATAAGAGCATTCTCAGCACGAGCCAAACGACCGGATAATCCCAAAAGTAAGCTCGTGATCTTCTCGATTTCTTCTACATGAAGCTTAAACTTGTCAAATTCATTTCGCTTAGCAGTCTGCTTGACCTTTTCTACAACCAGGTGTCCCAGGTGCTCATTTGACTGAATCTCCTCCCGGATCTCTAATTGCTCCGTTCGTAAAATCTCCAATTTTCGACTTATCCTTGACACCAGCTCCTCCTGAAAAAGATAGAAAATTATATCCTGCATTAAAAACAAAATGATGACTGACACAAGTTTTATTCTTTATATTACAGAGAAACACGTTATGAGCGATTACGCTAAACATTTTACACAGGCATTTTTTTTGTACTTCATACACTGGGAAGTTCTTTGACCCATACTTCACGCATCACGTATTTTTGCCACATCGGCTATACGATGACGAGAATTTAAATAGGATGATTAGTTGCCACAATCTTCAATCGGTTTCAGCCTGTGCTCAAGGATGACAAATTCCATGGCAAATTGCATTTTTGGAAAACTGTCTTTTTTAGACTGATGATGAGAGAGACTCGATGCCATCGCATCATTAGATAGTAGTCCGAAGAAACAGTTAATGCCCAATTATGTACAATGCTATTGCAATTGTAGGCATTCATCTAAATCAGAGTGCGCGGGGACGGGAGGGGGGCGCGAATAGGAGCAGAGAGCATGCACATCCAACTGGGATGACAGCCCCAGATCAGTAGTACAGATATAGTGGCAATTATAATCATAAAATGCCTACAAACTACAAATCGTAAACCTCGAAAACTTTTATTTTTATTTACCTTCTGCTTGATAAGTTCTTGACCATCAGTGCTGCTAATTGACTCGTTGTGCATATCTTTGACGTACTGTGTGAGAAATTTAGCTTTGCTCTCCGACGTCGTGAAGTAGGCAGAGTCTGCAGGTAGAGGAGCATGCCCGTTACATCTGTAATAATAAGAGAAAAATAGAATATTAAAGCCAAGGTAAATAGAACTCGTATCTCTCAAGTCCCATTAGACTTATTACTTTACACACATTATATTAGACTTCAATGCTTTCGTACGATCCTTCGTAATATAGACAATAATAATTATTATTATACAACAGTTTAAATTGATGAAGGTAGGTACGTATGTGCGTACTTCACGGGATTTTAATCACTGTAACCTTTTACATGTGGCAGTCAAAACTAATTTTATAAATAAAATCGTCACACAAATATGTTCATCAGCATGAGACCTCCAGCACACTTATTGTACTGTCGGTGTTTGCAACAAACAATGCTACAGTTGCACTACAAATGGATATGGAAAATATTACAATATACAATTGCAAGATGTATGGTCGCATGCACTCCATGCATTAAAATGATATCATAAAATGTATATAGCATTTAAGATAATTTTATTCGAATAATAATTTAACTAAGAGAGATGAATGCACTACACTTAACAAGTTTTGAGATTTTATTTATGTCAATGTTTTGCCTCGAGCAGCTTCTTTTTGGCTCTGGCAAATGTAATGGAATGCGTGACTATTAGTGTTTAAAATGATGTAATTGATACGGTAAGGACTGCCACATTACGTGTGTTATGAGTTGCAGCTGGTGCTGGTGGCTAATTTGCAAATCAGAAAGTTCTTTCTATCTGTAAGTTTTCCCGTTCTACTATACGTATACGTACCACAAATTTGACCGTAAACATTAAAAAAATGTTGGATATGAACTGTAATGCAAACATCTTAATTAAATAGACAAAATAATCAAGACGCATAATGACTAGTATTTAATAATACAAATTATTATTCAAGACTCCAAGCTCCATTGCGTACAAACGCATTCATGTTCTACTTACGCACATAGTAGTCCATTTAACAACGTGAATGTGACCCTTACTTTTACTATCTAATATTATCTTAACTTCCCATAAAAATGCGTGTTCCATTAGCTTAACTAGCAATAAGTTGGTTAACCATGGAAGCGATGACATTGCTATCGACACCTTCTTAAGGCTAACGTTTCTAAGTCAGATTTTGTATGAGCTGAAACTAAATTGCCTTATAGCGAGTAAACTTGGCATTTATTTTTGTATTTTGAGTCATTTGAGTTGAACAGTTGGTACAACCAATGCAATGTGCTTGCGGGTGCAGTTGATGCTAAAAACCTGACTGGACCAGGTACTAGGCAGAACTACAACTATAGGCGCGTATATACGGCACATGCCTACTGCATTTAATTACATATCATGGTTATAATCAATTACACTCACTTAGTATCCACGTACACCAATGACCGATTCCGTCGCATGATGAGATCAGGTATTAGGGCTTAAAAATTGCCAGGCTTTATTCGTGTCCTGGCCTCACAAACAATGCCACACGTGCTACATCACTTTAGTTTCAACGATTGTAAAACTCGTGGGAGAAAGAGTTATGTAATGGCAATGAGCTCTACCCTACTGAGTAATTGAGCCGTTTTTCGTACACGAATGAAATATTCTTGTAGTGTAGAGTTGAAAAACTTTAGGTGCTCAATAAAAATACTGATTATTTTGTCCTGCAAACAACGTGAATCCATCTGTATGGGTGGGAGGAAGTAATTTGGGCTTCAGAATTAGCATTCAAGAATACTGGTAAAATGTGCGCACATTAGAAACAAGTGGAAGTATTAATCCTTTCGCCTAATAACACAGGTTGGTGTAAAATTATACTCCAAAAATTCAAGTCTAAATAACTTAACTGTCTTCACTAAACTTGGTTATATGATTATTCATAAATAGCACTTCAATTTCCACCACAACATTCCAAGAGGTTGATAAAAAATAAAAACTGGATTGCTTCCCCGCTGTTGCACTTGGTTTTGTGATGGTATTATACTGATGAGAACTTGTATAATAAAAACTGGAGGCACCCATGTTATGTTCCTCATAAACTAATGCACCGGATTAGCTTTATGATTTAATAAAATTTAACTAATTCTCTCCTTCATAGCCATCACCAACGAAACTGTGTCGACCAGGATAGCAAAACAACGGCACGTTTGCAGCTCTGCACGTTTACAACAAAACACCCTCACAATAATAAAAATGATAATACTTGAGTCTCAGTCAATATCAGTCTGAGCATCTTCGCCATACGAGTTAGGTAATAACAACTCTTGCGTAGTTCACACTTTTTCAATTAGCATTTAAGCATCATTACACTTGCAGAGCTACAACCACTTCTCAGCTAGTCATCTAAACACGTCTTGAATCCCACCTGAAGACAGACGACAAAGCAATATGTTCTGTGAGTCTGACTATACAGCCACGAAGGCCGTCCTCGAACAATACTTTTAACCATGAAATACGAAAGATTAACTCATTGTCACTCTGTCACAAAATGAATATTTTGAATTCGAAAACTAAAAAATTCACTACTTGCAACAGTACATATATGGAATTTTGTCGGTTTGGATTGGACTGGAGCTCACCTACCTACTCTGCAAACTGACTCCAACGAGATATTTACTCACTAAAATGGAACAGACGTAGATATTTTGAGGGCACCATTTGAAACACAGGTAGACAGACATAAGAGGAAGAATAAAATCAAACTCTTCCATCGACTGACACAAAATATCTCCTGCATAAATGTGAATTTAGAGTAGCGTACAGGCTCCCTCCGATCATTTTAGCTTCAATCGATGGTTGCTACATTGAATCCAAAAGACCGGAATGAAAACAAACTTAATCCAAATAGTCTCCTTCACGACGAGCCATGTTCCATGTTTATTTATTTCCTCCCATCTAGTCTCTGCGATGCCCTCATACCCAAGCATATCAGACGCATACATACTTGTAGGTAAATACACAAATGTTTCACGTCCAGGTTAGGCAAATAACACACAACTGCCACTGAATAATCAAGCGACAGTTGGATTAAGGAAGGAAAACAGATGCTTTATTTATTATCGCACGTACATATATATACGCGCAATCCTGTCACCGCTCAAACACTACAATCCTCTACATATTCTATCTGTAAATGGACAATCTATCCTTTTTTCCTTCAGAATGCATTAGCTATAATTTGAATGGAAAAGCAATTAATGGGACAAAATAAATTGCAATAGTAAATTCGAACGAAAAAAACATTTGAACTCCTCCTTGGCAATAGACGGACATGACGGCATGAGCCAAAGCTGACGTTTTATTGACGAGCCGTGTACTCATACTCCCTCGATATATCAGTACGAGCAGATTTACTTATATGTAATACTGTATCTGTATTCATATGTACATGCTGCAGGAATCATGCCTTTATTATCTAATTGGTGATTCACGCAAAGCCACGTGAGTGATAGGATGCAAACGAGTCTTATCACACGTACGGAAACACAAATATTATGTCATTTATCTTAATCAAGTATTATCCATGTGGAGAACCGTCAGTGGTTCACGACAGCCACCTACCTATACCTACATTATGCATGCAGGTACGCGAAGCAGTGTACAATCTGTAAACTTGCATGTTTTGGTTATAAGTTTGACGTATTCACACATGAATCCGCAACTTTATTAAGTGACGCAAATATCCAAAAATATGACTACGGCATTTGAATACGTTTACATATATTTTGACGTGCTTTTGCACTTAAACGAGACGTATAAAAGCTTACAAACAAACAAAATTTGACACACTACATGCCCCTTTTTCACAAGTTCACAACATTCTATGAGTAATGAGCCTTTGAGAATAAAGACCACATTTTTAATCATGAGAATTTCCCGTCGATTTGTTATCCATGTTTTACAAATTTCTACACAGCAGCTTATTTAGTATTGACGGAAGCCAGTGCAGTGAAATGAATACACTCGAGTTTAAAATGTTCCCAGATTTATTCAAACCCTAAGATACTAAGCGGACTGGCAAGCTAGATCAGGACTGTATATTTGAAGTATAAGCCAGTGAGATGATTACATTAATAATATTTTAATTTAACCTACCTTTTGTGTAATAATACCCTGCTAACATAGAGTCCAGAAGAGCTAATTCCATTTTAATTCAATAATTCTAAGGTCCGTGATCTACACTGCTGGCGTAATTTGAGCTTGAGATGATGAACTACTGAGATACATACGCAGGCAGTCCCATCACGAATAGGAAAAGACTGTATATTATTACAGGAGCGTATTGTAGGATGAACAAGAAATAAGTAACTCCCCATAAACGTTTGTCATAAGATCTAGTTTACAGGGGAAGGATTATGAGGGAAAAGGTTCTTAATGCATCAGCATAAGTTACCTACAGTCTACAGTAGAACATACCTAGTTAATGCATTCTCTTCAACATTTATTATCTAACTGGCTAAATGGGTGAATTTTCAGCACTCACTGTATGGACAATCTACAGAAATCTTGAAGAATTTTAGAGCCCACGACGTACACCCTTCGAAGGATGCCGTGTAGTTAAATTTCAATAACAAGACCCAAAACAATTACCCAAAAGTAATGTTTATGTAATTGTCTCTCTCAGCATTTCCCTTCGTGGTAGGTTCTGACCTACTGAATTAAGTAGGAAGTAGAGCTGATGTCCATACGTTTTATATCATTACTGCATCAGTTTTAACTTATCTGATCTCAATTACTGTTATTTACGTATGATTCTGATGCACGGACAGAGATACGGATAGTATTTCAGTGAGCTTATATTTCTGGGAAGACATGGAACTTGCACGATATTTTGAATCGACCAAAGAATAACGTGACTACTCATTTTTGCACACCAACGCTTTGCAATCTGGCTAGAATTTATACGCTTGTTAGGTTGAATAAACTATGCTGACAGTAATGTGTGGAGTGCACCTCGATAGCAAACAAGCTTACATTTTGCAAAACTTTGCCGAGCAGATGGTTCTCGTGCAGCACTGAATTCAGGTTTTTTTTTAACAAAGTTGTGCTAGCCCTATGTCTACCACCAAGTGCCAAGTGTGACATATATCGTATTGTAGGGCCTCAGCAATCAAACGTTATTGAAATGAGGCTTCATAAAATAAGTAAGTAGCCACAGGGTTGGGAAATTTAGAACTCAATAATAAAGAAAGACAACTCTGTATGAATTTACATTGATCCTCCTTTGTTTTACAGTCTCTCAATATTTGCCTTAGCAAACAAACGTGCTCTAACTCCAACTATACAGACTGTACATCACTACCAGAGCGACATTTATTTAAGTTGTAGTTTGCAGTCTTCAAGTTGTTCCCTTTCCAATTCCGCCTACTTTGTACAGGTACTTGAAGACATGGTAAAAATCCATAAAAACACAAACGAAAATAGCAAAAACCTTTTACCACATTGAACTTTATCACTATCCCAAGCCTACACTTGCATGCTGTCATTTAATATTCAGTTCACAAAAAAACATAACAAAAGGAAAACTTGCCAAACGGTAAAATTTCAACAACTTGTGACAAGAGGCAATAGTCCTTTTTGAAACTTTGAAGGAAAAATTGTATGGTTTGGCAGTGTATAACATATGTCACAAATTTTTGAAAAGCGGGCTAACGTAGGACTAAAACACCTTAATAGCACATTCATCCTTGAGCATATAATTTTTTCCCACTCCTCTTGTTGTCAAGTAATCGTTCAGTGTGGTTTTTGTGGTCCTACAAGTGTATAAAGGCCTGATTTAGCATAATTTAAAGTAAGTTAAGGCTGGGCCGAGAGTTACGAAACACCTATTTTTTCTAGTCTTCCGTTTCATGGTCACGTTGTGTAGGATTAGTTGAAACTGTCGAAATGCAACAAGTTGACGCCTCAGGTATTAAAAGCGTTTATTTGCTTATTTAATAGTTGTAAGTGCACCACAATACGGGGGAGCAACTCCGCACACAGTTTTTTTGTAGCATTTTTTTAACTTAATATTCCTATGCAAATATTCGCTACGGAACCATCCACGACAGATGAGGCGGATGTGCGATAAGTTCTAGTGTGTTCTGCATTGCCATTGCCAACTTACATAAGAATGTACCTACGTGAAAACGTGCACTTGGCAGCACCCGAATTAAATTAATGCTAAAATCCACTATTTTACATAAGGTGGGCAATTCCAACTTCAAATGCTACATGTCTGTTACGCGAAAGAAAAAAAATTAGAACCTCCTTGCCCATATTGACAAGAAATTCAGAATAAAAGGGTAAAGCATGTAAAAATCTTTACCTTTTGTGGACAGCTTCATCTTCAGACTCATTACGAGACACCATTTCCGGAACAGGAGAATTTAAAGCAGATTTCTCAATTTGCTTGTAAGCATCTTGATTTTCAGGAACAGTGTTAGGTATTAGTTGTAAGTTGATTTGATTTTTTAAATTCGTTTCTTCGTTATCCGCTCGCAATTTCAATTCCAAGGGAAACAGACCTTCCATATAGTCTGCAGGGGTTTTATGTTCGGGCAATGGCACTAGAAAACGTATACAAAAAAATACACGTTACCTTCAAATTTAACGAGACAGGGCGCTGACAGCATTCTTATGTGAACACAATGCATAATTATGAAGGTGAAAATACTGAAAAACATGCAATATTCCTACAAACACAAATTAGCACCGTTCGCTAAGCTGTACTAATGGTCCAACCAACTCCATCATAAATTCCACATTTAACATAATTATTAAAAAACGCTCGAAGCGGGGACATCAAAATTTACTTAAGACGGAAGAGAACAAAGATTCCAAGTGAATGCATAAGTCCTTAACTTTGTAACACACTAATGAATATAGTAAAACGTCGTGGCTTGATAACAGTATCATTGACTTCTATGCCCAGTCGCATTTCCTTAGACGCATTCAAAAGATAATCTAGCATTGGCGCTGAAGATTATAGCATTGAATGGATCCCACAAATACAGCGTTTTGAATCATGTGTGTATAGGAGATTTGAAATCCGTGATTATAAAAATAAATGCAGGAAATACATGCAGAGTGCATGCTGTATATTGATTAGCCAGGGTCAACAAAGTTTTCAGCGGTTTAAGGTGAAAAGCTTGTTGGGAGTTGATGAGGAAGAGAGAAAGAAAGGAAGAAAAAACCGAAACGTAAGACAAGAATACATTATTTCATGACCCAAACGCATTTGAAGGATCTTCCTCCGAAGGCAACGCAACAGTGGAACCACACTGTCAAGCAAAGGTGATAGGAGTCAGTCATGTTGAAATCGTGAGATGAAATCAAGTGTACCGTACCCATATGCGTGAACATTCAATTGTGCGATTCATTAGAGAACAATAAGAAACGGGATATTGGGAAGAAAAAAACAAAATCTAGAAATCACTGAGTGCAGTCGTTACCTAGTAGATATTGAAGTTTGTCGCCTTGAGGTAACTGCTTGGCGAGGTCTCTGGAAAGCTCTTCGCACTCCAATTCCTCATTGGATTTCTGTCGTCCTGTGTACGTGGACGGTAAAGATTGGGATGCCACTGAATTTGACGTAACTCCTCTCATCAGCAATTCCCCATCTTCTGCAGATGCAGTTGACGAGGTGGAAACGAAGCCATTTAGTTCATGGGGAATCATCACATCCACTTCACCTTCATCTTCTCTTCCGCTATTACTACTTGAGCTTGAGTTGGAGTCAGTTTGAGAGGACGCGTCCGAAGTACAGTTCACACGCAGGGAGACTTCTGACTTCTTTGTCTTGGCAACACAAATGGGAATATTCTCTTTGTTTTCAACCTTATTCTCAAAGCGAATGGGTGAGACCGACAACGGGGAATCCGTCCCCACCAATTTACAGTCTGGGCTGCTCCGCGATGCCTCCACCACTCCGCTCTTAGCCGTGTCAGTCCCGGAGGGCTTTCCACTCCCCGCTTCCCTCTCACACTCTCTTGACTCTCTGAAGTTGTTGAGACTAGCACAATTTTTCACCGAACCTCCAACGCAGTCAGAGTCACTGGATCCTGGATAAAAGTCTGAGCTCTCCAAACTCCCACTCGACTGGTTCGTCCGGATAACTTCAGAAGATCCTCGAAGTGGAGCAACTTGAGCCACTGGAGGCGGCGGCATGGGTGACTGGGAGAAGCCCGTTTTATTATTGAATAGATTACTATCCCAACTAATGCTTCGGTGGAATATGGGCTGACTGCTCGCTGTAGATTTGGCAATTTCATTGGAGGTGAATATGACAGTAGTGCTGGGTGCGCGGATGTTGTGGTATTTTTCCCAAGCTACGTGTGTAAGAGTAAAACACAGATACATTGCATTAGAAGGTAGTTCTGCTAATTGCTTTACAGCCTACTGTGATAGTGTAGGTACTGGCCATTGAAATCACGTACTTTAACTTAATTAAATGTAATACTCTACACTTTAAAATTTAACTACCCTGCCACTGTGGCAGTTGTAGCTGGCTTTGTATGCAGTCTCCCAGCGTCAAAACAAGGAGAGTTACAAAGTAAATTAATAAAAATCCAACCCCTTTTCAATTAGTTCACAAGGTCTTCCATTCAACGTATTAAATGGTCAAGGTAAATACAATGGCAGGCAAGATCACAAAGACAAGAAACTCCTTTCATTAGCTGTGGACGTGTACAATAGGAGCTACTATGTTTCATTCTTCTGTCTTAGAAGTTAGAAAATGAGTCTGGTGGTATAGATCAACAACTAGCAAAACAATACGATCTACGTTAATCTGGATGGCGAAACACTACTTGACCTGGCCTCCACCTATTACCTATAGACAGATAAATAATATGTTGAGGATACTTCTCGAGTACAACGGAAAGTCTGTAAGGTAGGTAGGTGGATGCCACACTTCTGCAGCATACTATTTTCAATTAAGTCAACTAGTACACTGAAACAATGCTAACAATGCTGCGATTCCATCATGAAATGAAAATCAGTCCAACCTAAAATATCCCATTGTTTACAAACTTCTTCTCAGTGTACAGCGGAATTCCACTACAACACTACTGAAGCATTCACATACATACGTAATACACCTATAATGCAAGTGTCTACCTACATTTTATTATGCATAACTTCAATCCCTCTGCTTGTACATCACAGTAACTAACTTATTCTTATTTCAATCTTAATGGATGAATTCATAAGTGAAATATCCAAAGCCACTTTACCAACGACAATGAACAGAACATATTATTACGAGCCCTTCAGTTGAATAAATGGTGGATAGACGCACACGACTATAAAATACAGTACAGTAGGTTACAGACATCGGAAGCAGAGCAAGCTTCAATCAAGCAAATCAGTACACCAATAAAGCAATGCATAATACCTGTTATATACATAAACAACTATACGTCTGTGAATGCATGTATCCCTCTCCAATTTACATATGCAGCAGTTGCCTTGGGTTGTCGTTTAACTGTCAATCTATTGAAACCATAGGCACAATTCTAACTACCCTGCGCTACTGCCTGAAGATCTCGTTAAATTTTAATCCATTTTCACACAATTTTTATTTCTAAAAATATCTGCTCAATAAAAAGAAAGATACTGATTCCTGCAGAACGGAGCATTTCATGCTTCGCAATACTTGGCATCAAATTCTTAACAAATCTGGTTGGTTGTCGTACAGGTTTCTTTTACTGTGAGACAAATACCTAATATAGGTACCTAAATGCTTGATACATCACTAACATTATGTACAGCGCAAATAATCAGCTCAAAACACACATTTATTTGTAGATGCCTTGTTGTACCTTTGTAAAATGGGCAACCCGCATTTAAAATTGTAAAAAATATACAACATGATAATTTTTATTTATACCGGGCTAAACACGTAATTAATAAAACACTATATTAAAGGGTTTTAAAATGACGTCAACTAGTGTTTAAACAATTTAAAATAAATGTGCCTGCTAAATTCGAAAAACTAAATCTTAGCAGTACAAAAATCTGTTTGGTCCTTTTAAAATAAAGTTTAGTCGTTTAGTGAGTAAACTTTTGTGTTAAACCAATGTCTTTTGAAACGTAAAACTATTAAGACGGCTATACAAGGATGTAAAACATGTTTCTACGCATTTTTAAAGGCATTTCAACGGAAAAAACGTTAAAACAATATCTTAGCGTTTAATATTCATGTAATAGTTAGTTTTGTTCCTTTTAACATAAGTAAAAAAAACTTGTTTTACAGGCTCAACAAATAAAAATCGCGCTTCGAACTTTAAAACAAGAAAAACGGCTACTAAACTTCCTAAAAATAAAAATATGATGAGCTTTTTTTAAAAAACAAACATGAATTCAAGTGCCTTGAAATCCACCGTTGCCTCTTGAAATACATTCAAATTTCTACCGTTGCAGAGATGCTTAGAATCAGTTGGAGACTCTTTGGAAACGTTTTTTTAAATACCCAACCTAGACGAATTAAGTAAAGCAGTGGTGCTATTACACTATATTATAGGCCAATAAATGTTATATGTGGCCAATTGACTTTGTGATCAGTTTACCTGTTGGCAAATTTCCAGGCGGCTAATTTCCTGAGATAGCTTACTGGTTGAACAGAAGACATGGTGACTAATTTACTCGGTGGTCAGTTTACGGAGAGGCCGGCTTTGAAAAACAAAATGGCAACGCAAAAAATAAAGGCTAAGGAAAAACTCCTACACACAAAGGAAAGCTGCATTCTGCAGACGGTATGCAAATAAGGTAGGTAGGTTAAATGTTATTCAGAATTGTTTTACAGTCACTGAGCATATCAGGAATCAATCAATACTGTATTTTGCAAATGTCATACGACATGCAGTTGCTCAGTTTGAAAAGCCAGAGATCGTAAGGATAAAAAATGGGCAAGCATTGGATGTAGTATGTAACCAAATCGAGGTTAGAACAAATAATTATACATACATGGAATTCACTTATGCAAGTAATCACATTTTCCTTTGTCCAACAGGGAGTCTAATGACAGGGACCAAAGGCAATCTAGGCAGTTTGATGGCGTATGTATATTTAAAGCAATCAATGCTTTTCCTTACAGAATGCACTTTGGTAACGTTCATTACTCTTCTGTTGGGCAGGATAAGATTTTCTCAGGTCAACACCTACTCTCCGAAGTGCATGTCACTGTATGTGTTTTTCGTATTTATGTGTTTGAATTGTAAATCATAAGCTACAAACTCACGTGCACGAGAATGAGGATATTCGGATCTTTTACCTGCTGGAGACAAGGTTGAGTCTAGTTTTCCGGTTGATGTTGAGTTAGATACCGAACGTTGTGGTGAAGAGGCCTCAGTTGGTTTGGATGCTAGACCGGAAGGTGACAAGGTACGTCTGTACCGGCCCTCATAACCCAGCGTTCGTTCTTTCCTCTGAGCCAGATATGAGTCCTTATGAAGATAGCTGCTCCTGTATCAAAGGGGAAAGAAATAAAAAAATTACTTAATCTGACGCGCATAAATCAGAAAAAGGATTCTCTTGAGCAGCTTATACATCATCATTTCATTACTTTGCACTAAATTACTGCGTACATAAACTAAACGAAGACACTATTACACCCTACACAAGAGCTTAATCTAATTATTTTGGATGACGGCCCACAAATAAGAGAAGTTGAAAAGTCAACATACAGAATTAGGCATCTCCTTACTGTGAGTACATTTGTCAAATGTTGAAATTTAGTTGATATGCAAACACGTTACATGAAATGCCCAAGCCAAGATATAGAACAGAAAAATAACGTAATAAAGCTGGTTGGGCTATAAAGAAAGGACGCCTACCTGTTAGAGAGCGTGAATCTTGCCACCAGAAGTTGTGATTTATATTCTAAGTATCGAAGTCAAACAAGGATAAAGAAATGCAAGCAATCTCTTCGTCACAAATATAAATAACGCACAACTTTCTTCACGCTTCTATCTATTTTATACATTTAGTACTCTAATAATTTAATCGTAAAATAGGTTAAAAAATCAAAGTAGCGCACATACACTTTTGGGACAAAATCAAAAAATTGCAATATTTATTTAAACTAATATGTTGCCAACAAATGGAAACACATACAAAAAATCCAAAGATAGTTTCTGGAGTAAACGGAAGAAATTAATAAGGCCAAATATATACTAAGCATCCTTAATCTTTATTTGAGAACTCACTACAGATATGTAGGTTGAACCACTACGATGATAAAGACATACCCAGAGCAAAGTATGAGGACGTCTACAAAGACAAACAAAAGATGCTAACTTAAGATTCTTCCCACCCCAAACATTTCAATTCTCTACCATTAACTTCCGGCTTAAGTTCAAAAGAAAAATGAACCAGCAAAATGAACGTGGAACAACGCCCAGATTCTGGCAATCTCCTTTCATGGAGATGAAATATCGCTCAAATGATTGAGATCTCCGTCATAAAATAAGTTCATATTATTACATGCCAGTAAAATGAACGCTCAGAAAACTCTGAACCTTAGCTCTTGTTATTCGCGCTGAGCTCCTGTCAATATGTAGACTACCATAAACCATCTGTGACATGTGTGCTCTGAAAAAGTGTTAAACTGTAAAAACTACGAGAGTCTCCTTTCAGTCACTCCGACCGTCGACACAAACTTATTCCATTCTGATTTGCTGCTAACAGCTCGGCGGTGATGAAGTCACTGCTGTTTTATTACTACAACTACGATTAGATTACACAAAAATGGGAATAACACCGTTGTAAGGAGCTATTGTACTATAACAACAAAAGGTCAATTAATTAAAAGTTTTGAATAATATATTTGAACCCAGCTTTCCCACACTACTATCATCGATGAAAAAACCTTAGACTCTTTAATCAGTTCAAAGTAATTATAGCAATACAAACGAACGGCAATCACTCGTATCTTTTCTTGAGTAATATACGCAATAAGAACTACCGTGTAACTTGTAACATTAACCACAAGCATTATCTGTAATTTGAGGAGCTTCTATGTGCTATCTATTTAATAACAAATCAAACCAATTTAGTTTTTACACGCACCTTATTACTCAATTGAGACCGTCAAAATACGTATGTGTTACAATGCAAGCGGAAACATGTACACGGAAAAGACGGTCAACTTAAAACAAAAGCTTACAAGTTAGTATTTTCTCACTGAAATATATGTCGATCTACTAATATACCTGTAATGCTAAATAAATCGTGAGTCGCGGTATCGTCCTACTTTACTTTCAAACTACAAAAATAAACGGGAAACCTTAATCTTTCAATTTTTAATGTAACCCAAAGACTCAAAGTATGAAACATAAACCGAATTATAGGTGAGCTGATCGTACATATCATACAGCAATAGGAATGAGAATGAGAGGCCACGGATTCTACTTAATGCTATGTTCTTTATGGACCGGAAAAAACAAACGTGAGGCTAACAACTACAGGATGAGAATAATAACCATTGCCCTCCCTCCTCATCCCATGAAAATATGCGTAAAAAAATTAGATTAGGAATTAAATCCTTTTTCCAACAAGTAATTGCTGTCTGGCGTAGCTACCCATGTGCGATCCAGGAGAAGCTTGCTTACTTCACATTACTTACCCTGTTGTACTCTTGAGTACAAGATGAACCTAACCTAATAAAGGAGTACAAGGCCAATAATTAGTAAATCTTAATTGATTATTGTGATGCCACGTACCTTTTCCGTATACGAAGGGTATATCCAATTCCCAAAACCATTGTGAACGTTTTTCAGTGCTTTTTAAATTCACAACAGGATGAGTCAATCTCAAAACAGTTCTCGCATTATTTACGACACGGATTCGTTTTTTAAAAAATATTCAAACTTTCATTCTGCGGGGGATGTCAAAGAGTAGTACAAATGCTTGGTCCACACTCACGAACACAGTATGTCCAAAACGGAACCACATCACAGACCACAACAACAGTATTCACCACTTAAATCGTACATTTAGATATGCAAATTTACATGGAAGATACAAATTGTACAGTGATAAAGTTGAAGTTCTACTACTTTAAATATAATGCACTAGATAAGTGCAGAGAACGTACCTTGGACCAACAAAAAAGATTAGGGTAGAGGACATACAGTGAGCGCTATCGGGGCTAGAACCCTACTACTATTAGTGCTATTAGAAGTAGGTTGAAGGTAACCCTGATGGCAATGAGATTACAATCGCTCTTGTAACAGTTTCACAGGCTAATGTAGATAAAATGACACCCCTAACCATCAGCATTTCCACTCCTGATACATAGATACGCGTCAAGATACAGGGATCGTTTCTTGGAGGGGGGAATTATAACGAGATTTGGACAAAACAATTCACTGTGTTATTTCTGGAACTCCCTGGACTCTCTCACTTGAGTAGGGTTTTTGAAAATTAAATAAAAACAACACCGTTTTGCAGAGGAACTCACAACCACCTGTCTCACGCTCGACGAGACTCAAGGCGTATATTATGACATGTAAGTACAGGCACAGAGCAGACGGACCTGAGTGATGAGCTTTGTAAAAAGCCCAGGAAAGAATTTCAGACTTATTACAGACGAAATGGATTTTAGTGGATGGTAATCGCAGAAAGACACGACCACTTTGCTCAATACTTCAGTAACGATGGCAAAGGCTGACTGACGACTGATTCCCACATTCAGACGAGAAAAACAGCAACAGCAACTGACACATCCTGTACCGCCTCAAGCGAATAAAGTCAAGTAAGGAGTACCTGCTGTCTTTGAGGACTGCACGGAGTAAAAGCCCATGTCCTCTGCAGTGTGTACTTCTACTTTATTCTGTTAACTCATTGGAACGTTAAACAACGGACTTCAACGGAGCTCACAGTCCTCCCATTGCAGTCTCGCGGATTCCACCCTCACTGAGCGCACAACAATCAACATCTGATCCCCAAGTAAGACAAGCATTATGCAACCACAGCAGAAGCAAAATATAACGTAATAGGTGGAAAAGATGCAACAAGTTGCAAGGCAAAATACAAGGAAAATACACCTAAGCCTCAGCGCATTTTCAATAGGAACATTCCAATCGAGTCCACGGTTGGAAGAAACTACATTATCATTAATATGAAAAGAATCTGATGAACATCACCGGCATATTCCATGCATTCACTTCTTACGTTTCCCACTAATGTCATAAGATAGACGTGAACCATCTTCACTGAATATATACCCACTTTAAATTTTTTTCTTCAACGAATCCACTGGGCTCAAGATGCAAATATCACTACTTGGCCCTAACTTTTCAGAACAGGAACGTGAAGAGCTGGTAGCATAATCGTTGCGTTGGGATGTAATACAGACAGAGGGAAGATTCCATACCCTGATTGCTCCAAACTTTTCAAAAGTTACTGATTTGTGTTTGTGGTCAATATTTAACACTTTTCTTTTCCTGGCAGACAGCCAAGCGGAACCAGGCAACAATAGAGTATCATCTTTCTTTGATGCAACGAGCATGAAGTTAGACAACGCAAAAAAAGGCAACTGAAAAAATCTAAGTTTAGGAATGAATCCAAATACGGAACTTGCGTGAGAGCAGCCCATCGCATCGGGAAGACAGAGAATAATAAAAGTAAAAAAAAAAGGACACTAGCATCTTCCCGTCTTACATTTATTTTGAAGCATACACACATATTTCTATATAATTATATTTACGAAGTCAACCGAAGTTTGTTTAGCTAATACTGTACAGGGAATACTTGAAGCAATACAGGGCAATGGCTTGCACATTATTGTATATTTTATATTACTTTTTCTTTCTATTACTGCACAATAATGCTTTAGATTATTACACATCCCTACTCGTATCTGTACTACCCTTATCTTCCGCTTTAAACTTGCCCTTCAATTTCTCACCAGTTTTCAGGCGGACATGGAACTCTTCAACTTCATTTTAATAAAACTTGAGATACCCAAGCCCATGGAAAGAATTATTGCAGCTGCAATTTATTATCAAAAGCTATCATCATGTAATTGGTTCCGCAAGTATCTTTTTAATTTATTCCAAAAAACTCAACACAAGCCTGACTGCTATGGTTGGATGAAAAAAAGATGAAAGTGCAGCTCCAAGTAATACTAAAGTGCAGATTTCTTGAATTTAAAAATCGGAAGTAAATGTATACTCACTCAGGTACATGATATAATCACGGTACACATACAAGTAGATCCAAGCTACGGGTTCTCTCAGGATAGCTGAATCTCCATATATTTTTTAAATACTTACAATTAGGGTTCTCAAAATTTTGATCACAAATGGTATGCACACGTGGTACTTATCAGCCATACACCTTTCAAGTTCTGAAGAAAAAATACAACAAGCTAAAGCTAAACTGCTAAAATGTTTGCATAAAATAAACAACGCTTTGAATTCTAAGGAATGGTAGACCACAACAGGTATGGTTGCACATCTGTAGCAGCCTAAATTACAGTGAAATCTCCATACACCGCATTCACTGGGGAGCGAGAATTTCTGGCAGTACTGAGGTTTAAAGGAAATCCCCGGAGAATCGACTCACTTCAATGTACAAAATGCAAAGGCCTAGGGGATCTTTTAAATGTCCGATTTATCGAGTTGTCCGGTACTCCGAGGTTCCACTGTATGACTTTCCTCGGCATTTATGGTGATTTAAGAAAATAAGCGAATAGCTCGAAAACCTACAGTGCATAGAAAATTTACTGAGGCAAGTGAGAGAATCCCTTTATTACAGAAGGTAGAGCTGATAGTTGGTTTTGAAAGGCAAACAAATCTGTACTTTAAATTGAAAATTAAATCAGACATGTAGTTAAAAAATCTTCTGGGATAAAGTGTACCCACAGCGTGTCCAAGAGACACTACAATGAAGGAATGCGAAAGAAAAATGTGGCGACGCGACGTCTTACTGTAACGAAATCGCATTTCATGTGGAAAGAAGACGACAACATAAAGCACTATTATAACACAGTTGTATAACGCACTCAAACTGTAGATTAGATCAGCTCGTCTGTCACTCCGAAGGAAAACAAGGAAAGAATTCAACGTGGAAAAAAGATGAATATCTCAGCAAATGGACTCATCTCTGTACAAAGAAATAGCATTGCACTGTTGAAAGATTAGTCTCGGTTCGCTTACAGCTGCAACCCCATAGTAACAGTCAGAGATGGTCAATCCCAGTCCCAGTCAGCGTACAGATTATCAGACGGGGAAAAAAACCCTTAAACGTCTTTTGGTAAACTGTGAGTATCATTGTTGGTGGCACTAGACTGAGCAGACCAAGACCTCAAAAGTATAACATCACATTCTTGAACGTCAGCTACCTGTCTATTAATGAATGCAATCTTAACAACCAAGCCGCACTAAAGGAACACTAGTAAAAATACATTTTCAAAACTTTGTGCGGATACATACATACATCCATAGGAAAAACGATAAGAAGAATGTGTTCTTTTTCTTGATCCAATCGTGCATTCATTTTTTTAAAAGTCTTTTACTCAGATTGAGTTGAGAAGCGAGCAATCTGTATTCGCATCGTCTTAAAAGTGTCAAGGCTGCGCGCCAAAGGATCGTATCACGCCTTTAAAAGGATAACTTACTTACTCACCGTGTAGATTACAGATACTGGGGGATACTAGCAAATACCTACTTAAAACTCCAAGATTGTCGTACAATTTTCGACTTTATTTATTTTCAATTAGTTGTACACTGTTCTGTAACTTAAGGCTTTTCTACTTTCACGAAAAAAATTAAGAGCGGAATACCCCCTAAGGCTTTGAAACACACCTAGCATCAACATTTTTTTGTACTTTGCTTTGTCATGGAGCCTTTTCGAACAGCAGTAGTTACAAAATTATGTAATTAATTTGAAGAAATTTCAAATCAAAATCAGTGGATGGTAAAATGCACGCTAAAATGATAGAATAGTGAAAACTGAAACCGTAGAATTCACCAATGTATGTAATATGGTAGTTCATGCTTTATTGATAGTGGTTTTACCCAAGACAGTTTGACAATAGTATCTTTCCACACTAGTGAGGAAAGCTTCTATTGTCAAACTACCTCGGTTTTACCATTTTTACCATATATCCCACTTCCTGCTATGCATTATTCTGTGGCCCCATAATATCTCATATGATCTCTCTTTTTACATAATAACTTGGTAAGCAATTCACGATTCACGTCGACATACACGCATCCATTTAGTTTCACAGTCCTATTTAAAAACCTGAGCGAATCCAAAATAATCCGTTGCTAATTGTGAGGATGAAAGAGTCGGAAAGATTAAAAATAATCAAACAAATTAAATCAACAACTTACAGGCCGGAGACAGAACGGGACCGGGCTCCCACAAAATTTTGAACTTCAGTCATTGTGGGAGGGGGAGGCAATGGGTCATCGTTAAACACTTCTGCCTCTTCCTCTGGTTCCAGAGGAGGAGGTGGTGGAGGTAATTCCGGTGACAGACATCTTGAGATACTCACAGTGGGTTTACTAGGCACTGGAGGAGGTAGACTTTCTAAGGATGAATTGGCTGTCGATTGCCGAACAGGAGCACGAGGTAAAGGTGGTGGTGGAGTCATATGTTTACCACTGTCTGAAGTCTGAAATCGGCAATTAAACAAATTGAATTACTAACTACAATTACCAACACTTAAATAAATGGAATGACTTGGTTGCATTTGAACCTCTTATGACTAAAGCTCCATGTGCCTAGCTTAAAGTAATCTAGAACCCATTTAAATTCACGTAAAATACGACGCAAAATGCGACCTTTTCTCATAGTCATTTATTCGGCAATAAAGATTAAACTTATGTTTATGGTTTATTACTAATATATGTATTATTGCGCAATGTTTGTGGAGGCCATTATTGCCTCTAAGGTATACGGACATTTGACTCCCGGACATCTGACCCTCAGTGCTCACAAGTAGTACATTTAAACCCCAAACACGAAAACTATGAAGCGAAAAAACTCCGCTTGAAAACAATTCATATCCTTTGTTTTCATTCTTCAAAACATCTTTAAATTTTCTAATGACTAACAGTCCCAGCAGCCTTCAGTCACTATACGAGCAATTAAGTAAGATATGCGCACTACTTGCGATTAATCCAAAAACGTTATTTTTACGTCACACTGTCATAAGTTCTAGCCATTGGAATTGTTTATTCACACACGCGGACATTTCCACATCAACTGAATACGTTGCAACACTGCAACGGCTAATCAAATCATAAACAATTAATAAAATAGTATCGAAAAACAATACTTGAATTAAAAGTAGCTGCACGTTATGGCTGTGGTAGTGCTAACTCTCTGGAATCTTGCAAGACAGAAAATTAAAAGTATTTTAACGATGAAAAGACAGAATATGAAATGCTGTCAAGCAGAGTTTTCGTGTTTGGGAATCAAATGTTCTATTTGTGAATTGGGGGTCAAGGGCATTTGGACCATAAGTCCGGGGGACAAATACCCGACATTCAGACTATAGTGAACATTTGTCGACTTTCTTCATATACTTGGTTCCAATAACTCCGGTTACTTTTACAAACAACAACCAATAACAAAAACAATGCGTCACTACAATGAATGCTAAATATACTCAACTTTCAAAATCTTTCTGAACACCGTCTTCGCCTTCATTAATAATTTTAGTCTTCTATTTCTCAACTCTTTGTTTTCAATGATTTATAGTTAATAATCGCATCTTCATTGTAATCCTCGTGTGGAGCCATACAAATATCAGCTCATACGATTTGTTCGAGAAAAGCCAATGAAGCTTTCAAATTATAAAAATTTTTATTTACAATTTACAACCTTTGAACGTTGTACAAAGAGCAAAAACAAGATATGACGTTTTCAAAAAAACAAAATAATATATAAATAGTGAACGGATCCCTAAATGTGAGCAGCGTCTGCCTTTTCAATTCGTTTTAAAATTTACTTGCATAACAACTAATGTTGAATCATCATCCCAGACTCTTTTCACATTTAGAAACCCGTTCACAATTAGGAGCTTCTGAGCTATAATAATAATAATAATTTATTGTCCTTTAAAGGCAGGCATGATTGCAAACACCTATTAGATCCCAAATGTAAGACTAAACGATCAGTTAGCAATACGCATCCGACTCTGCCGAATATAGAGTACCTACCTTATAACTAAACTAAATCAACTACTAACTAATATTACCATCTAAATGGAGACTTAAAAGGAACTTGGC
The DNA here is from genome assembly GCA_034695205.1 of Dicyrtoma fusca. NCBI lineage: Eukaryota > Metazoa > Arthropoda > Collembola > Symphypleona > Dicyrtomidae > Dicyrtoma > Dicyrtoma fusca. The sequence goes on along the minus strand of JAQFZC010000880.1, from coordinate 11,694 downwards.
TATTTCATTATTGTACATAGAATTACTAAGCTCGTCAATTTCACCGTCTTCTAATGTATTCAGTTCATTAATACTTTTAGGTATACTTAAACAAAGTTGCACTACCTACCTACTTTTTCTCCATAAAATGGTTACTCATAAATCTGATATTATTGTGAAGTTTGATAGACCGATTTTAATTACATGTCTGAATCTTGGGAAACTAGATTAATATCTACTAATAAACTAATATTGTATTAATGCTAACACACCCATTCTATTAGCTAAGGACTAGAGCCATAATATTGTAAATTGTAATTTATTATATATGTTATATGTAGTACTTACCTACTAATACTGTAAATTTTCAAATTATAATTTACACTTTATTTAGTAATTACTAATTGTAAAATACAATACAATAAAACAAATTGCATTTTTTTCTAAATTGTATTCAACTTCAACTACATACTTATTGTTAGATTAGTAGGTACAACTAATTGACTAATTGAATTTAAAATACAATTTCGAATTGCAATTGAATTTAAAATACAATTTCGAATTGCAATTGAATTTATTTTTTTGCAATTACAATTTATAACACAATATATTATAGTTCTACTATCAAATTGCATCTTGAATTTGCCTCTACTATGATTCTTAAGTTTTAAAAAATGTGATTTTAAAGTTCCCAAACATACTAAAAAAAGAAAATATGCTAATAATTAATTAACCTATTGGACATATTCGAAACTGGGGAACCATGGAAAGAATGCTTTACAAAAGTGCTCAATTCTATAAATTAACTTTTTCAAAACGGTCAAAACTAGTAAATAACACTTTTTCAAAAAGGTCGGAACTAGTAAATAACACTTTTAAAAAGGTCGAAACTAGTAAATTACAGTTTTTCAAAACGGTCAAAAATCTAGTAATTACCGTTTTTAAAAATATTTAAAACTAAGTATATTACCGTTGTGAAAACGTTAATAATAAATTTTTCAAAAAGTGTAAATCATAAATCATAGTCATAGTAGGTATTTATTAATTTCGAAGAGGTCATTTCCACAAAGTGAAAAGCTTTGGAAGATGATCCATCCCCCTGATCTCTGAAGAAGTAAGAACTAGCACTGGCGTGTGAAGGGAAGAAGTGGCGTTACCTGTTGGGAAAGACCTCTAAGATGAGGTTTCTTGGGTGGCCGCTCTGGAGGCACTGGCGCTGGTTCTTTGGAAGCTGAATTCCCCCCACTTGATGGCTTCATGCTCACTCCACTCCAATTAGGAACCGTACCACTCGCTTCTCTGTTCACCAGGTGAGGCAAATACTTAGACACATACGCCATTCGAGCACTGCAACGTCAAAAACAAAAACATTCATTAATTAGTTGTTAGTAGATATTTTTATTTCCATTCTTATTAACCCCCACGACGGCATCAGTACAATTAAAGCAAAGATTAAAACAAACTTCATCAAACTCCAAGCACAGTTGCTCACTGCAATGCAAACTTTGTACTATCAACTATTACACGGTCACGGTGTCATGTTATGGTTCGAGTTAATACACACAAACACAACCATTATTATCAGTACACAAGTAGGTAGGTAAGTTAGTACAGAGCTCGATTTACGTCCTAAAACTGTGAATAGAATACCCTGCTACCTCCAGCACGACCTTGTCAAAACCAAAAAATATCAAAGAAGACTAAGAAGATCCAAAAGTGAGGTAGGCCGAGCTTATTGAGCTTGGGTATTATGAGAAGATTTGACTAAATGAAGAAGAAAAAATAATTAGGGGATGACGCTCCACACAGATATTTGGATTGGCGTGACAGGGTGACTTGGAGAGATAAGCGTCATAGATACAATTTCCGAGTGAAAGATTAACCTGATGGATTACGGATAGACGGGCGTTAAAAGAGCAAGGTGGTCCGCGGGACACACAAAGCCTGGTCAGATTAGATTTTCGAGGGGGATTTCTTGAGAAAGACAGAGAATTTCAAGGAGGTAGGTAAGTCGGAGGCGACTGAAGTTAAGCATACAAAAAAATTAAAAGGGCATAAAATATATGGAACAGCAGGACTAATATTTTCAACGAGCTCTCAAATTTCATACAAAATATATAGCCTGACAATAAGGAGGAGGAGGAGAAGAAGAAGCGGCACATGAAGGGAAAAAAAATAGCTCAGGAAGAAACAAGAACCTACAACACATACATACAGATGAGATTTCTCTACTAAAATTTCGTGAACTGTCTTGAAATTTATCTCGTATCTCAGAAAACTGGCGTCACCGGTACATCTCAAATGACAGTTCTGTAGTTCTGGGGATTCAGACACACAGACGAAGCAAACAAGGAAATGTAGCTATCTATGTATCTAATGAGTATGTAAGTGACGACTGATTATAAGTAAGTACCCACATTTAAGATTGTGCCTGTGTACAATATTACAGCCAGGACGGGATCACCTTTTAAACATCATAAATCTGACGATGGCACAAGTTCTGCAGGCGTACATACATATATTTATTATTATGTTGTATGGGTGAGTGCAAGGGGTCGAATATGGAATTCACAGCCACAGAAACGCATGAGTCTCTCTATCTTTAGAAAATGTGGCATTACCTTCCTTAACAAATAGAAACTTGCCGTACATGACTGAGAAGGAGGACGTAATCAATTAAACTGCTTATTATGAGAGTGACTACACCTTAAAACAAAATTTAACTAATTCACCAAATGCTCAGTAGTGCGTAGACGTCGAAAACCGTAGAAATCAACTCGAGTACTCCCTTCCTACCATAAAGCATTGCATTATTATGCTTATTCTGTCAAAGGTCACTTAGGACTGTACACGGTGTGTTCTTCGTGAAAGGCACTTAATTGCGGATTATGTTTTTCCAAAGCTTGTCAACTCCTCTTAACAACGTACACATTGCATAAGACTAATAAACATTCCTCTGCATGTACTGTAGATAGTCCACACGTAAAATTTAGCCTAATAATTTTATTTTTCATTGTGCTTTCGTCATTAGCACAATGCAATTTAAAAAAGGGAAAGATACTAAGCACCCAATAAGCACCATGTTTTGAAACACTAAACATTCTTAAGGAGTGATACGTCAACATTTATTTTTTTAACAATAATTCCAATGTGACTCCATTCCCTTACTCTGTCAGTGTGTCAGTCCTTATACACATACAGTCTCTGACAAAAGGCCAATTCAATTTAGATACTTAACAAGGAAAAAAGAAGGAAAGACTATATAATATACGAAATGCTTTAGATATGCATATTTATTACAAGTTAATTTCCTCCAAAACCCTTTGAACGCTGTCAATGGTATGCCAGAGTTATTCAGATTAGAGGTAATTCTTCTGCACAAAAAAGTGAAAAGAAAGTGAAAACTCTCCTGAGCTGTATATTTATGGAGTAAGAGAGCAAGAGGGCGAAACAATGTTAGAGACTCATAAACGTTAAAAATAAAAAATTAATGACTCCCGCTCAAAATGACCTACGATACAGAAAAATGGAGATGGGATGCAGAAACTCGGAGTCTAATGCTGACACTTGACTTGACTCTTCATGTAAAATCCAAATGCCCAGCCTACTTGCTAAACGGATTTTAACATTTTTATTGTAACTGTTTTTTTATTCAGTACGAAATGACAGTTAAGCATTGTACTATTGCCCCGCACGACGGAATAGAAATTACAGCATGCATACGTTATGTAAATATACATACTGGGATCATGCATAAGCACCTATCCCTACGTGAACGAGACAGACACGTTATGTCCACTGAATCGTCTTTATCCTTATTCGATAATCATCGGCTAATTTCGTCTCGGATGCTCAAGCGGAATAAGTAATTATGTGTAGGTATATATATATATATATATACCTATGCATTAAGATCAAACAAAAATATGTCATGCTTAAATTTGTAATGATGAATAGATATGTGTGTACCTTTGGAACTACATAGCTTGTCGCACTCAAGTCCCTGTAAAGTACAAGTACAATTCAACATGTATGTATATTTTCCAAACTTAAAGTGAAATTTCCAATTTCCAAGCAATCTTTAGTACCCATTACTATGAAGTAAGGAAATGACAAGGTTTTTTGTCCAAATTATCCACAATATTATATTTATATACGTAATGTAATATTACATGAGCACTCTGTCCCATTTACAAACTCTCACCGCCTATTTATATTTAATTCCGTACCTTAAGTAAGGACTCCTGTAGCTACCAGGAAACTGTGATGAAAATGTCAACGACATCATACTCAATTTGCGACTGCAGTTCAAACTGAATACTGATGCGGACTTTGTTTATCAAAGACACTTGATGGGCAAACACACTTTGTGACTTTTAAAACTGTTCCACCACACACAGACACAGACACACACACACAGCGCACTTCAGTTATGTCCGTCTTACTTAGTTTATTGCCGAATGCCTATAGGTATCTGTAAATAAACCTGCATTCGCAAGAACAAAGTGACACACTTTGAGCTTAAAAAAATGTCTACAAGGGTATTCAATCAAAGGAAACATTATCATTTCAAACACGACTCCATTAATAAACACTCAGCCTACAGAAGCTTCTTAACTGCTCCCAAGTAGTAATAGCGTGGAGGGTCCCCAGGCTCTGCAGAGAGACTCGACAGAGGAATGCCGAGCAGTCTCCCACTTATTTAAGAAACTATTGGCAAGCTTGCACTTTTTAAAAATATCTACTTCACAGGAGTCAAAATATATAAGCGAAATTCCATTGGCAAATTGCACAACTTGACAAGGTGATATCGGTTGGAAACTGGATAAACCAGCTAGTGACGTTCAGATTTGCAATAAAAATAAACACGCTCCCTCACACGTCCTGTACTTTCAAGACAGAGACCAGCCACACAGAGATAGAGATAGCACAGAGCAAGGAGGGCTTTAAAAATTAAAAATAATCCCAGTGTTGCCCGTCAAAATTAGTCCAAATGTATTTTCGTACTCCAACACGGAGTGAAGAGAGAGAGAGAGAGAGAGAGAAAGAGACTTTGTGTGGAAAAGATTGAGGAAGGAGAGGGTTCCACGAGATGCTTCTACTATCCCTGAACTTCGAGCACGACTGAAAAAAAAAGTACGAGACACAAGACCCATGCAGTCCTGCACACTCGTTTGGGAGTCTATAAGGCTGGGATCCTTTTATCTCCGAGTGTGTGTGTGCAAGGGCGATAAAGACTTGCACTTGTGGGAAAGCCTCACCAACTGACACTGCCACAGAAGAATTAATAAATGGTGTTGGGATAAACAAAGCGCGTCTTTTTCTAATGTAACTTGTCAACCTTTAATGCAAATCATTATGCAAAAGATGTAACGATTTGACACTCTCCATTTACAGCTACTTCACTAACTTTAACACGTCAGGACGGTGTGGGTCGGCCTTCTCTCACTTATCAGTCGTCTTGTCGACTGGGTGAAAACACATTCTTTGAAATAGAATTATGAAACGGATGTTCAAATCAGCACTGGCAACTCCAACACCACCACTAATAAACAAAATGGTTTAAAATACAAATCCCTACGTTGAAAAAGTAGGCACTCGCTACGTTGCGAATGGCTATACTACGTTATGTCGTATGCAAAATATATGTAGCTCGCGCTTTCGGCTTTAATTACAGAGATCCTACTTGCACAAAAAGAACGTTAGCTCTGAACACAACCGTCCACACACCATATGAAGTTATACCGTCGCTTATTTGTGAAATACCTCCTGCATACGATCAACTGAACGTAGACACATTAGACGTGTAAAGGTGTGCAACAGATGGTACGAATGAATTCGCGGTAAGGATAAGTACAAGATTGGAAAACTTTAGTGGGTGCGTATCGACTTCTTCATCCCCTAATGCACAAGTCAGACTCTCTCAGACATAGCAGAGGGTTGGACACACGATTCAAAAGCCCAGGTGGTGATGCGAATATGAACACTAATATATTATGAAAACTAAGAGCTTTAGGTATATATGACATTGTCTATCAAGGATTTATGCAACTTATTTTTATATGAAAAAAACGTAATCGCGAAAGTCCAACGGTTGCAGTCTATTCACAATATTTCCCCTCTCCCTATTTTTAAACCACAATGAAATTGATTTTGCTGGCTATTTTTGGGAAACTCCAATTGTACTCAACTGTAAAGACAAAATAGAGAGCGACAGTGTACACGTATAATCTACATAATCAAAAGGGCAGCATTTCCAAGAGCTTATCCTTACCGTGAGGAAAAGCTTTTTAGTCATCTACCTTTGTCTCACGAGAGGGTTTTATGCATGTATACTTTATTTTAGAAAGGAAGACATATATATACACGCTGTTCAAACAAAACAAAGTTGACACTGTCCTTCAATCAAGGATAGTCTCTAGGTTTTGCAAGGGATAAATTATATAAATAAGTATAAGTGTCTGTATTCAGTTTCATTTAAATCCGGAACAAAATGTGGGTCAGTCCAATGTCCAACTGAGCACAAAACTAAAGTTATTGAAGACACATACCACTATAAAGACATTTATCCCCTTATTTTAGCAAATAATTTTTGAAAGGATCGACCGAGAACACCAAAGAAAATGGGAGAATAATATACAAAAGCACTCAGGTCTTAAGATTAAACACAATACAAATGCAAACTCCTTGAGTACGTGAGACAAATATTTTCTTGGCACATACCAAATTCAAAGCAACAAGTTGTCCACGTCCGTGCCGTATGATGTACAATCCTTTTTTATTATTTTGATTGTATACACACACCGTTAGGATCTGCACTTAATGTCTTAGGAAAGCAATTAAACAATTCACTACTGATTTCAATTTTCCACCAGTTCACAGCAGGAAATCAAAACACGATCCTGTACTATGGAGACAGCAGCCGACGAGAAAACTGTAGTAAGATTAGAACTTTTACATAGTATAACTATTACCAGTATTTATTTCTCGTCTCAACTATCAGTTTAAAGCACAGAATGATTGCTTTATCTTCTTTACAGTCCATTTGAAATATCTTGGCTACAGTCTCACTACTCACTAATTTTCAATTTCAGAAAGGAATACTACGTGAAGCGCATTCAAACGAAGGTAAGTTTTTAGAGTAAAATGGAACATACTGAAGTTCTCTTCTAGTTTTTACACTCAACACTCGAAAAACTAGACCTTCTGCAGATGCTCTCTCTCTTTCTCTACTCCGGTGAGGTATTCCTGTCGACTATCTGTATTCCCCTCCACTACATATGTACATATCCCATCGCATTCTGCTTATTTAAGAACCTAGAGACCAGGCCAGGCCAGAGAGAAAAACGGTTTAATCTCATTCCATTCGAGCAGCTGCAACATCAAGGGCCGGTGCGCGGAGTCCAATGAACATTTTTTCCCTTTCTATTAGGGAACTTAAACCTATTAAGAAGCTGATTTGAATGGAAATGTTTGAGCCAGCCTCCGAACGCCACATTATATCCACTGAATATAATATACAACAACAACTAAATCATACAGCTCAACAGACCAACTTATTTTTATTCTGTGGCTCTGCTCTCCTGATCTCTGCTAAATTATTGTTAACTGGATCAGTGAGTGTGTGTATGTACGCGTCGCCTAAACAAAGACAACGTCTGTCCGTCCGTGCGATGAAACAGGAACCCGGACATAATGAGAGTAGACGCGCAGTCTTGTTATGTACTAAAAAGGATCCGGATCCTTGTAATCGTTTGTACAGAAAAAATATAGAATTTTATGAGGCAAATGTCGAGCACGTCATTGACAAGCCCATATAGGAGCATGCTGGTACATACGCCGCCTTCTGAGATAAGAAAACAGAAAAACCAGCAGATTGCATAAAGAACCTTTTCCCTTCCATCATCCGAATGACCAGGCAGCCAGATGTAGACTTAAAAGACCTTCAGGAAAAATGTAGCATACTGAAGGCCTGAGCCATATGTTCGACACGTGCCGTGGAATGCCATGCGTCCATACTAATAACACCTCTTTTTTTTAATTACATATTTAATTTTCATCTGTTTCTGTTGGGGTATGTATGTACTTTCAACTGAATTTACTATTGCCATTAGTCTCAATTTTACTGTAATAAAAAATATTTAATGATGCTTTAAAGTAATAATCATATGTAGCACGAAATATGGTTTATAAAAATAGAACTCAACTCACGATCAGACTGTCATGTCGACTGGCTGTGAAGAAGCTAGCTGCTTTGAATTATCCACTATAACCAAGCCATTTTATGAATACCTACATACAGACATTACATCATTTAATAGTTTAAAGGGCTCCTCAAAGTTCACCCGGACCGACCAGAACTACCAGGAGGGAATCACCAAGAATAGCGAAGAAATAATATTAAAAGGATTTTCTTTGAATTTCTGTGAACTATCTGTGTTTACGAAGAACTTCAACTTATGCAGAGTACGTAAGCTCACTATTGAATGGCGTAGTAAAAATGCGAATTATTTTTCTCTCTCTGTAGTAAATGGCTCAAATATAATTATTACCCTCTACCTTCGTAATCTACCAAGTCTATCTAATTATTGACTGCCGATGGTGGTGAAGAGCTAATGCTTTCCTGTTGTAACAAATGTACTGTTTAGAACATTATATTACGTATCTAGCTATACAATTGTGAATAATAAAGTTATAGCTGCATAAGTATACCACACAGACGTCCCGTTTCTATCCCAGCAAATCCAAGATCAAGTCAATAAGAAGGGAAAGAGCTCAAACTTTGTTATGCTAGGCAAGATTAAATCAAATGTGCTCCAAATAAAAAAAGAAATTGGTATATAAATATGTGTGCTTTTGGGATCAACAGAGGGTAACATTACACAGTTATCAAAGTGATCAAAAATATTAATTACGTTAATAACCATTATACTTTCCAACAGCTTATTTCAATTTCACTTTCACAACCTCCTCTTCTCAAATGATGGATTTTAAGTAGCTGTAACTGTAGTGTAACATACAGATATCAAAACTATGTCTTAAACAATGTAAGTATTTCAGTAATTTCAGATTGTAATCTGAATGCATTACCTGACTTTCATATGTAATTAAAAATAAACTCTATGGATTTAGGGCCCACAACTTAACTTTAACTACATCTGTGGAGCGATATAATAGTGGTATATGACACAACAGTGACAAAATGAAGAGCTGTCAATGACATAATTTAATTAAAGATGTGACGTTATTTACAGTGGATGGTTTTTTTAGTACTTTTTAGTACATGATAGAATAAATGATGTGCACACAGTAAAAACCTTTGGTGAGGTCCGAATTGGACAATTGGACGTTACGGCAAACCCTCCTCAAATTTTCCAATCAACCCATTTATGTTTTATTGGAATGAATTTCACACCTACACAAAATCAACCAAAGCATAAATTATGAAAACTATAGGGCTTTCCTAACACTTCCCGACATCACAAGAAACAGAACTTGCCCAATGAAAAACTTTTGCTTCCTTTTCAATAACTTATTTGCACCTAATGAACCTTGATTACTTAAGTGAACTACACATGCATCTCATATGAGACCCTTGATTGTATACGTAATAATGGGCACTAGGCCTCTCCATCAGTCCGGGGTTGCTGCCAACAATTGTACCGAGAGTTAAGCTTACAATATACAATCATAATATTATAATAATTCGAATACACGGAAAGAGTTAAAAAAGCCCGCTGAGCTAAAGGCATGTATAGCTGAGCTCTGATGAGAGTTGTTTGTTGCAAGTTGCAAAGTAGCTTGCAAAAAAAAAACAAGTCTTAATTCTATCCCACCATTTAAATAAAACTTAAGTTTCAATTTCATATAAAATGCGAGTTCTATAGTGGAAAACAAGTTTCTTTTAAGATGATTCCATCCAGTTTACAAACGGAACAATTGATAGTTGTAAACGTTTAGCATTAACAACTAACACATACAATAGAAGGTAACTTCTTTTTTTTTTATTATAATTTGAGTCGTTGAGACTATCCGTCAAAATCCTGATAGGATAGGTTACTGGCCGCATTATTACCATAAATTTACTCTGAGTTCAGGTTCAATTATTTCCTTGTGTTTTTACCAAAACATTTGATTCCTGTCTGTGTCTGTACACTAACAACATCCCAAAGAAATCATCCAAGTACAAGTTTACTAACACCTTGGGAAGTGCATAGCTACATACCTACAGTGAGGATACTAACACTCTTCGGCATTCGGCAGTACAGCCCTGTCAGTGTGATTCTGATTATTTACGATTTATAATATTTTTTTTCACGAATGACTGCCTTTGTACTCCCTATTTCAATTCCATAAAATTTTAAAGCCGACAATGTTTGAATTTAAGGAATTCCTTTGTCGTCTTCGTCAAGGAATATTTTTATAAATTCTTTCTGAATATTTACTAACCAGTAGTGCAGTGCTCGCTCATAACGGGATGGATACTGTACTGTGTTACGTGAAAGTCTCGCATAACTTTATTGTGTTGCAGTGAAAGCGTTTGGAGGCTTTGGAGCTTGCAGCACGTGTAAATGGAAAAGATACACGTTTAGAATTCATACCTTAGTAGACATCTAACCAACTTCAAGCCAACTGAACTACTGCCAAAATTAACCGTAAGCAATTCCCTTCATAGATGCTGGGGCCACTATGCCTTTCATTTGTTGCTCATGCTTGTCTGTTTTAGTTTTTTAGTTTTTTGAAACCACCATTCTGGCACAAAGTATGCCCTTTTACTGGTATGGATACATTAAATACTGCACAATACTCTGTAATTATATAAACTGCCATAATTTATTATAAAATGTTAAGTCTTACCTTTCTGAATTAGCGATGTCGTCCATGGAATTCCTGAAGGGACACGAGTGGTCCACATCACCTTTATCAGCCTGCAATTACAAGTTTGAATTAATAAAAACCAAAAGAGTGCACCATAATATAAGAAATACGCTTTTAGCTCCTTAAACTCACACGCTGCCTTCACCTTGAACTTCTGACAGTTATTAACTAAATCAGACGAGTATTCGAGGCATACGTACAAGTTTTACGTAAGTAAAGTGAAATTTTGAACATAAATTCAAAAATTTATTCTCTCTTGCTTATATGAAACGGTTTGCTCTGTCCATTTGTCCTTTCCTTACTGCGGTCAAATCTAAGAATCACGGATACAGGACACGTGGAGCTACCTACATAGATTCAAAGATATAATTCAGGGCGCATGAAAGCTAATTTTAATTGTAGTATTCTCAGGGCCCTCTTTTAGCGCCTCGACTATTGGTAAACATTTTAAAGGGTGCCCAATCAGCCCTCAAAGGGCACAAATCTTGTATTGTTGTGTACAACTTGTGGACAATTGTACTAGCTTGTTTGTGTTCCTACACAAAATGTTTAGAATTTTGGACAACAGAATAACCACGAGCAAATATTATGTACAAAGGGTAGAAAATATTGGTACAATCGTGAATTTGATGAAATTCACTTGAGGATAGAGCCTTAATATTGTAAATTGCCATTGTAAAAATGCCAAACAATAATATTACCTACGTACAGTATTTTTTTGTAAAGTGTGTGTTAAATATACTTACAATATTACAAATAACTGTAAGTACAATTACAATTTCTAATACAATTCATTTACAGTATTAAGGCTCTACTTCGGGAACGTAAAGTGACTCA
>JAQFZC010000879.1:0-38240 GCA_034695205.1 Dicyrtoma fusca | reverse complement strand
GGAGTGGAACGACTTGGACTGATTATCCTCGCCGTTGTACGAAAAACCGAGCTCATTCTCGATGAGTGGCCGGCTGCCTTATCCTGTACGGCTCTGTGTATGGTGTTAGTACGGTACAGGTCATAGAAGTAATCTTCTCTATGCCTGCTAGGGTTACCTTCCCTAGCAGAAGAGTAAAGTTGAGCGCTAAAGTTGTGGCTGTAAAGAAATGAGTGAAGTCTTAAGTGGCTCAGCAAATGTGGAGGTTTGACTCAGCCTTCAAATGAATAAGAAAGTAAAGTGTATGGCGCTCAACCGAACTAGATCTACACCTTCTGGACCTAAATCGTGTCTGTCGTAATGATCAATAAATAAAATAGTAGTGGGCACCTGGTGTCTAACTTATGCCAAAGCTTTGCTTATATATATTCTGAAACACAAAATTGTGAATGGAAAGGTAATTTAAAACTAAATAGAAGTATCATAGTAGCATCTACCAGTAGATTTTTCCCAGTGGTCATTATTTATTTCGTTCAGTCGGTTTTACAATCCGGTCGTTACTTTTTGAGAATTCGAAACTTACAATAAATTGCAAGCCCTCTTTTTTTTAAAGTTTGAAAAAAATCAAAATTTTGAAGATCAACTAATCTATATTTTTACATGCCGTATTTGGACCTCCTTATTCTATTTCTGCAGTCGGTTTTTAAATTTTGTCTTGCCATTAACTGGTATGAGGCTCGGATTTCTCATGAGGCTATGAGGCTAGATACATTGCCATCCTAAATAATCACGCACGTTAGAACTAGGGAAACCTCTTACTAAACTAACTTAAATAAAATATTCCTTATTGTAATAGTAAACTAATAACAAGGCAGCTTTTACCACAATTACTTTCACCAATCGCTAAAGACCTAAATATATTAGGATATAACGGGCTATGTTTAAATTTTGGATTTTTATTCCAACCAAAAATTGCAGGATCATTCATTTAAAAAATAAAAAATGTAAAACAATTATTATTATGATTCGTGCGTGCGTAGCACTTACGGGTCTACGACCCGAGAAAGGATAGTTTGTTGGATACAAATATAGAAACCCCCGAGGTACCTTCACATCTCATATATTTCCCAACAAACACTGTTAAGTCATCACTTTGAGGAATCAGTTTATTATAAATAAAACGATTAATAAACTTTATAGAGCAAGTCTCTATCCTCCAGAATAAGCTGAACTTGTTTGTTGGAATATTTACTTTCAACCCATTGGGCATTATTAATTTTATACAATTCCCCTTCTATGAGTTAATTTAGATTTTTGTATACGACGACCCTATTCAACAGTTTCAAAAGAATTACCATTTTAATATAGTAGAAAGTAAAATAAAAATTTAATTAATCTCATTACTTGAGTGTAGGTTTTCCAAAGCTTGAATTGAATCAATAATTCTAGTATTACCTTGTTCCATGCTTTTTATACTCCTAATAAGAGCATTTAATTGTTTCTCTTGTTTACCTAATATTGTAATAAATTTTTCGAGGTCAGAGACGTGTTTTGTACTTACATCGTGAATCCTACTCTCTAATAATTCAATTGTTGTAATCAAGCTGTTGATATTTTAGTGAACCCCATTATATCTCACTGTTAATTCGGAAACAATATTATTAACCATATTCTTTGTTTCTTTTGCATGCTGTTTAAAAAGTTTTAGGCCGTCTTTATCTTCATTTAATTTCTTATTAATATCACTGATTCTTGATACATTATTTTTTTATGGTTCTTCTACTTGATGTTCTATATTTGTCTGAACATTTTTTAATTCTTCAATTAGATTCTTTATTCTAACAGCATGATTTATTGTTTCGGTGTGGTCGTTAAACCCCTTACGATAGAGTCTTAGTTTTAAAATCATTTATTAGCAACAAAATTTATTGAAGTAAACAATTAAATATATAAGCACACCACTGAATATAATCAGTCACTTCAAGGTCTAAAACGTTATTTGAAATTTTAAAAAAATCTGCTTGTTTAGTGTGGTTATTGTTGCAGGTACTTATAAATATTCCATCTAACGGAATGTTGCAAATTTGTATTTTGAAATTAGATGATTCAAATGCTATTTTGTAAATAATAAAAAACCTTTTAGAATACCATAGGAATCATTTATTTTTCTAAACATCTTGGTTGTTTTTCAAAACCTTAACTGGATTTATTTTAACAATACTAGACCTAATAGTTTCCAGCTCTGTCTCTAGCTGCCGTTTATCCAAATCAATTGAATCAACAATTTTAATGTCGGACTCCTTTCAAATACGTTCAGTTTCTGTTAGACTAGTGATAAGTTTTGTATTTTAATTTTTAACATCTTGAATAAGTATGTCTATTACAGCTTTATTCGATGTTTCCTTATTTGATATTTCTTCAGTGCGCTTTCGTTGTCTCCCAAGCTTTTTTTCTCACGCTGCAGTTTTTGATTCTATGTGGGATTTTAAACTGTCAACTATATTAGTCAAACTATGCTGTTGTGCAACTATACCTTCTAATTCGGTTTGTGGGGTTGGATTTTTCAAAACGTTTGTGTTAGTAACACATTTACTAATTCTGTTATTCACTAACTCTTCAACATTCCTTGATTTGTCTTTAAAAATATATCCTAGCATTTAAAGCATTTATTAAGTCGGGGTTTTAACCCCTCAAGGAGCCTGGAGGGCGGACCGCAGGTCGTTAAGAAGCGAAGCTCCAGCTTGAGTTATTTATTTTGGTTTAAAGTTCTATAATGGCGTCAACAAACGGGTTTTCACTTGTTGCTGCTGCTATAATGTTTTACATAACTGTAAACACAAAGTACTGCATGCATTTGTACCTATTTCTTGTAATTTTTATCCTGAATAAACTAAATTTGCTTTTGAAAATTTGGATAATTCAACAGGTGGACCATGTCCGAAAGAATCAAAATAATAATTGTTTTTTCCATTTTTAAACCATAAAGTCTTGTGTGCATTGGCTGTTAATACTGTCAAGATTTAGTGTTACTATTTCATGATTGTTAGGTCTTAATGGTAGTGTATCCCTCATGAACGCCCCTCGGAAAATATTTGGGCTACAAATTTCCCTCGAATATTTAACCATTTCAATATTTGTTAGCGGTTTCATTGATAAGGTTTTTAAAAAAGACCGCTTCCTTGGCCTTTTTTCCCATTACAATGCCATGTCTTTCGGTTTCAGCTAAAGCTTTATCTTGAGATTTTTAATTATTAACAGCATTTACCACTTGACTTACACCTCCTGCAGCGCCAACACCACCTATAATAGCAGCTCCTTAGAAATTAAAGGAATTAACGCTAAAAAAGGTAAAGCACCACCGGTTTTGATATTTTTTGATAAACCAGTAATAAATTTCCTACATTGAACCGTAGATAGTTTTAATTTATAGTTACCCTTATATATTTGATTATCTGAGCTTTAGTCAAATTAATTGGGTAACCATATTCTGCATAAAATTGTGCTTTACTTCGATGTAATGTTACACCTTTTTTTAGCTGTAAAAGCATTTCCAATGTCGGTATATTGTTTTTGTTTGAAAGCAATATCAATCATATATAATAATTAAAAAAGTAAAAAATCTTAATAAAAATTAATGTAACCAACTTTCATTTTGTTGGCACCAGAAGTTGTAATAGGTAATGCTCTCACTCTAAATATAAAAACATAAGCAGTAGTATTAGCTGGTACGTTTGCACTAATGTGAAATGAATTTTAATGGAAAGTGTATTCCCTTTAATTCAATTCTCTTGATACTCTGTATCAAAGCAATAAATAGGAAACACACTTTGAAAACCACTAGAAGAAAATTTGGGCTCATCAGCTTTAAACGTTTTTCGAAATTGTATATATCTGTCATAGTTTTCTATAAACAATAAACCTTCTCTACCACTGTTCAAATTTACTCCAGGATATTTCACATTATTCAAAGAAATAATAGCATCCAGAACATCAAAGTGATCAAAAAAAGTGAATTGTTAGATTTTTGGTTATTTAACCGATTAGTTTGGAAAACTACTGCAGACCCTAAAATCTTATCAGGTCCTGAAACTGTTACCAAAGCACGTGTAAAAAGCGTTGCTTGAGGAACCTCGAATTCTTCTAATTGTTTCATTATAAATTTAAAAGGTATTTCAGGTCGTTATACAAGAATACTAGAAATGTTTGCTGACATTGCTTGATTTAATTTAATATAAGGTATACGCCATTTTAACGACGCAATTTTAATTAAACTATTTTCAACACTATCAAAACTAGACGTTTGAACACTAGATTTAAATATCACATTTCCGTTAATGACACGTCCAAATAGAACAGAAACTCTTAGACCTGAAAGTATTTTTCCATTAAACCCATATTATGAGAAAATAGAATAATAAATTTTGCTTTTCCATTATTATTTGCACTAGTATTACTTTTGAATAATAAATCATGCCTGTTGGCAAAACCGGGATTTTTATTTTTTGGTGCCGAATATTCATCATCATCCAAAGACCATGCTAGAGTATGACCTCTATTTGAACTAAACTCATCATTTTATTTTAAAAGACCTTGTACTAGGGTTTTTAGCCCTGCGCTAGAATATTCTTCAATTGTAGTATCGTCAAATCTCAATAATAAAAAATTACAGGTATGAATGGACCATTTCTATTAATTAAATTACAATTATTACATGCCGCGCCTCTATATTTTCCAGTATAATGATCATAATCTCTGACCTTTGGATTAGTTTCTGAAAATTTTGTTTTACAAAGATAACATTTTGTTGTTGCCTTATGTTTCTAATTCAATATTTGTTATGGGTGTATTTTGTTTCATAAAAGAATGAATTGTTTCAAACAAATATACATTATGCTACCGAGATGAAACCTAATGACCAAAGACAACGAATCCCAAATTTAGCCGGTGATATATAGAGACTACTTAAATCCCAAGTCAGTTGCTCTGAAACCTCGGTTCCGAGTGGGTCAAAAAGTTTGACTCTACAAGTTTAAAGCGCTGTTTACAAAGGGTAATGAAGCTTTTTTTAGTAAAGAAGTGTTTAAAATTGCCAAAATTAAACTAACCAGACCAGTGACGTATATTCTCCGTGATCTAGAAGGAGAAGCAATAGGAGGAATTGTATACGGAGCTGAGTTAATATCTGCCGAATAATGGCACAGTTTAAATTCCCATTCACAGCTCCATCCATAAGCCCTGAGAATTAATCGATTACCCTCATCAACAACTCTAACGGAGACATATTTCCAGAAAATACCACAACAAATTTTGTGTGTCAACTCAGTGAGCCCTTCAAACTACCTTGTAAATATGATGTGGCACTATAACACATTCGATATACGGAAAAGGAAAGGCCAGTCCCTATCCCAAAACCCATTGTCCCTATTTACTATTGTTTTCTGGTCTAAAACCACCAGTAGTCAAGAGAATAATTTTTAAAAAGTCGAGCCACAGCGTTCCACGCTTTCTAGTCGAGACCAACAGAGACCTGGTAAAGTACAGTATCCCACTACGTTTTACATACTACTTGTCAGATTACGCTCGCGTTCTTGTCATAGCCCATGGGCAAATCAAGTCGAAAAACTTTAACGTGCGGCTACCAAAGGCTCTGGCAGATTGCTTGGGATTTAAGTGAGAAAAGTTTACTTTGGGAACATTTCTATCACAAAACTGAGTCAATCAAGAAGAGTTTAACCCCATTCCAGTTGGGACTCAATAGAATGTGATTGAGGAAGCATACCAAGACAATTAAAACTTGGTTTTAATCAAGAAAAATATTGATTCACTTTACGTGTTTCAACGAAATGGATCAGACAAGGATTTTACTGCCTTTTTTAATCGACTAAACAGTGAAATGAACTGAGCCCCTTTGGACTTTAGGACTTGAGTTTCCAAAACCAGATACAAACAAATTTGGAGTCCATTTTAGTGGTACCGAGTTTGATTGTGTCACACTACCAGAATAAGTTACATCTGCCATGGGCTTTGCAAATTTAAAGTTTACGAGTGGGGAATCTTGGTCTCAAGTTTCTAAAACTAAAAACATGATTTTAATCTTTTAAAATCATGTTTTTAGCAAAATATTTATAATGACTTCAGTCTGGAAAAATACAATCAAATTAAGGTTCATGAAAACTTGTTTTTTTATCTTCACTTGGCTATGGCATTTATATTCCAATGGACAAACCGAAAGCAACAACATTTACACTGCTGTCAAAAAAATTAATGAAATTATAAAGACAAATTCGACTGCAAACACGACGTCAATATAGAGTTGACAGAAGCAGGCGGACTAGGCCTAAAACATATTTTTTCGGAAGACATTACGCTAACAATCTAGAGTCCGCTTGCAAAATATTTTTTTAATCACCCTGAACCATTAAAATTTGAATATTTGGACAACGCTCGGATTTTGGGCCTAGAAAGACTTCAAGAAGCCGAGCAGCACGTGCACGATGAAACGGATACAAATTCAAACGTTTTAGACTTGGCTCCGCCCACACGCGTCTTGGTATCGCTGGACATTAAAGGAAATCAATCCTACTATTCAAGAATGGCTGAAATGTTGTACGACGCAGCACTCACCAATCACTATATTAGAGAGACCCCAGTCCAAGTTGACTCAATACTGTTTTTGCCTTGTGCGCATAAAGACATTTATTTTGTTCGGGTCTTGCTGTTGGACTAAAACTTGTTTTTGCACGATTTTGGAAATACCCAAACCGTTGTAAAACTGATTTTGAAACTTATAAAAAGCGAATGAGACACGTAACTTGTGAGGATACCCAGTGCTACGTGCAACCATCAAAAATGAATACCGGAGAATCTGCTGGACTGTCGCTATTAGAAGCCACAGGATTGGTTCCAAAGAAAACGAGACAGTCAACCTCGTCTCAACCCAAGCAACGCAAACGGCGAGTAGAAGAAGCCAAAATAAAGAGCAAGACGTCCCAGAGAGGACGGGTTATACGCAAGGTTAAAAATAAACTTGCCAAACGCAAAAAGAATTCCATCAAGACTAGACGTTCCCAGACTGGCGGCAGTAGAAAAGGCAAAACGACCACTTGTAGAAACAAGCGTAGATAATAGAAACAATGGACCTAGAACAAGAAACAAGTGCTTTTGCCACGTCACAGCAAAGTATTCAATCTCAGTTAGTCTTGGACAAGTTGCTACCCACTAATGCTAGTGTTCTCGACGAGGGAACATATGTTGAGCATTATCCCCAACTCTTTATCGCAGAAGACAATAACACATTGTGTTTCACCACAAAACAATGCCCTGGACACTTTTTTGATTTAAACGATTCATTTCTACAACCCAAGTGTAGAATTGTACGAACCAACAATAGTCTTTGTAACGCAAGTGACGTTGTCGCGCCAAGTAACCTGTTCACCCACTCCATGTTCTCTAGTGCCCAGTTCTTTATTAACAATCTGTTGGTGAATGATCAATCCAATGCTTACCACGTGGCAGCCTACATCAACAAACTATTGTCAACAACAAAGACAGACAAGGATGGCGCGATGAAAGTGGTAATGTACTACCCAGGTACTGTACCAGAAACCTTTACAGTTGCAGACAAATGGTTCAAAGCCCGGTACGACAAGTCTAAAAACTCGCAAGTGCTTACCGTAGTTGGCAAACCAGAGATTGGCCTTTTGACTCAGGCCTCTTTGTGACAATACAATGCGCCTAGTATTACGACGAAACATGGCTGAACTTTGTTCTGATTGTGCTAAAGCCAACAAAGATGGATTTGGTTTCAACTGCCCGTACAAGGTTGACATTGTAGAAGCAGTCTATTACATTAAGCGCAATGTCATTTCTCCTACCGTCATCGAAGATCATCAAGCTTTGCTAAACAAAAATGTGACAATTAAGTATCAGACTACCCAGGCAAAAATCTGTACATTTACTATCCCAACTGGTTTATCAAGCTATTCTGTTGACAATTTAATCACGGGGACAGTGTCCAATATGATGGTTATTGGACTTGTCAACGTCAAATTCTATGCTGGGAAGCTGACCAAGAATTTTTCAAACTTTCAGCCCTACGACATTATTGAAATTAGTGTTTTGCTAAACAATCAAAGTGTCGGATTAACGACCATTTCCATGAGCTTTAAATTCGCCACTGGAAAAAGAGACGATTCATTCTTATTGGCTCTACAGACTTTTCGGGACTCTAGTGCCATCTGGGACCTCTCTAATGAAATCACGGTGGAAGATTATTCCAATGGAAATGTCTTGGTTGCATTCTCAATGCTCCCTACAATTGGAAACTCTCTGGCACTAAACAAATCTGGTCTAGTCAAGCTAAATATTAAATTCAAGACTAGTCTGCCAGAAGCCGTGACAGGGGTAGTTTTGTGTCAGTACCGAGCTGACGTGGATATTGATCGCTTGAACCAAGTTTCCGTGAATCGTTAAGGTTGCTCAATTTAAATTTATTTTTTATTATTATCAATACATGTTTTTGAAAATTGTCAAAAAGTTTAAATTGGTCAACAGATGGATACAGAATCTTTGCAGCTTCCCATGGATTTTTTCACCACTTACTATGGCATAGGTACCAGAAGCTATGTGGTAGCTTGCGACAACATGAGGCAGGCGGTAGACTTTGGAAGATCGTATCTCATATCTATTATCTAAAACACGGGTACTGATGGCAGCGACGGAGAACATTGGCTGTTTTTACATGCCACGACCACATGAATACATTTATTGTGATTCTTTTGGAAAATCGTTAGTTCGCTACAAAGTCCAACCACCAGCTGGCACGTGTATTGCAGACATGGGAATTGGGGTTCAAGGCAATTCCAACATTTGCGGTGGATATTGCCCATTTGTCCTATATCAGCTTTGTGTGGGCATTAGCTATGAAAGTTTGATAGGCTAGTTTAATTTAAATACTAGCGATAATGACAAACTAGTTGCCAGCTTTCTTTTGGGGGTGGCCAAGTGTATTGCCCTCGTACAAGACAATGAGCATTTTTTTTCCAATGTACGCAGAGCACTATTGTAATTTGTAAAACAAACTTTTAAAATGTAACGTCGACACTTTGTTATTTGGCATACAGGCATAGTATTAGAGTTAGCTAAAAGGGTAATAATAAATACACACTGCCTTGAAATTGCCAGTCAAGTTTTAGTATCGGTCGCGTCAACATCATGGAAACTGTAGATTTTACATTGATTTATCCATTTAGCTGCATAATTGCAGGTCCATCGGGCATAGGAAATTCGTCACTAGTTTTTAAAATTATAAACAAACAAGAGCAGCTATTGAATAGGCAAATTAAAACTGTATTGTACATTTATGAACGCTTTGAGCCAGCCTTTGTTAGGCTTCAGCAAGACGACACTGGTATTCCATTTTCAAACGACATTGCAGATATTGCAACCTGTACAACACCCGACTCTTTAGTAATTGTAGATGCTTGTCTAGGCCATTTGCTCAATGACAAACACAGACGGCTAATTGAGCAATATTTTATTCAAAAGTCGCATCATTTAAACATTTCTATTCTATGTGTGCCCAAGAATATCTTTCCAAAGAATTTGCGTACAATCTCTATGAACACACTATTTTATTCTAATCAATTTCTCGCGTGACATAAGCTGCTATGCGCATAGCTTCTCAATATAATCCTAGGAATAGCAAGTTTGTGATGGAATCGTATTTAAAAGCTTGCACAAGGCAAAAGCACGGTCACTTGGTACTTGATTTCTATCCCAGAAGCCCAAACAGCAAGTACTTTGCACGCTCAAGTCTTTTGGAGCAAGATTGTGACGTTTACGTAAAATAGCAATGGACTGTCGCTTTGTAACGGAGCAAGACTTTTTACACAACTTGATCCTGTTGCCAAGGCGCGAATACAAGCAAGCAATTTTAGGAGCCAGTGTAAATCAGTTGCACGCTATTGTACAGTGTTTAATCAACATTAGGCAGTTTGTACATCCCCGGAAACTAACCTTTGAAAAAATTATTACAGACATTTACACAGTGTCTGGTTGTCAGCGAAAAGGTCAACTTGCAGAACATTTTTATTAACACTCAAAAGGTGATCCAACAGGCCCTTGTCACCATCTTTTTAGACGTCCTGACGACAGAAATCTGCATTTGCATGAACAGCCAGGCCAAGATAATGAGAGTCATTTGGCCGCAGCTGTATGAAACACTGATGGCAGTCGACACAGCACAAACGGAGAAGACATCAGATCCAAAGCCAGTCCAAATGCAACCATGAATAAAAGAATTTACGGTACAGCCAACCAAAGTAGAGCAGCCTGAACCTATCCCAGAAATCTGAGACGACACAGAGGAACCCGATTGGCTGTCATTTTAGTCACAGGTCCCCAAAAAGCAGCCCACCAAATTAAAACGTTTATAGCATGTCAGAAAACTAAAGAGAATTAAAAGTAAAAGACGCTAACTAAAGCGTTCATTCTTGCATTACAATGGCAACCAATAGTACTATGGTATTTCTTTCTTGTTGGGTCAATGACCCCATCGACAATATCACGTCATACGAGCACATATTTGCATCACACGACGGTATGGGTGCAGTAATACTTGAGGGTGTGCAAAGAGGTCAACGAACAGCACCGTAATACAGCCAGACCAGACGAGTAGGGACCATATACATTTATTCATAATATGACATTATCACGCTTGTAGAATAATGCAATCCTTTATCATAATTGTGTACGTGACACTTGGGCTCTTGTTCATTATAACTGCCATCAAAGTTTACAAGTTTGCAAAGAAATTGTGGGAGGATCACCAACTCTTGGCTAGTACATAAGCAATAGCCCAGCTTTGCCAGCCGACATTCTCGCTCCAAAGCTGAGATGTACAGCGTGTTAAAAATTCAAGAGCCGAGTCTAGACTACCTAACTCCGAAACGAATTATGCTAGTAAGTATTGTTTAAATAAGCGGGCATTGGTTTGCGAGGGTTTGCATAGTCACGTACTAATATATTTATACCTTTTCCAAAGTGTTTTGCAGTGTTCCATATCTGGATGCGAGTTCTCACGTAGGTCATAATATGACCTACGTGAGAACTAACTTCAACGTGTCAATTGTAATCAACATATTATGTTGATTACAATTGACACGTTGAATCCAACCATCGCTGTCCAACCTGCCTATTATACATGCTCGATAGAGTCGACCTTGATTGCCCAGCAGCGGTCATGCAGGGTGGCAACATTGCCGACGAGATACAGAGCAAGTTGCTTAAAGAGACGGCCAAAAGTCACTGTGGGGCCATAGTAGAATAGACATACGTCCCAGATAAAGCGTTTGAAGACATTTCAAAGTTTTTTTACAGCAGTTGAAGATGATGTGACTGACTTACTGACACAGCTTGTAAGTCTTCATACAAACATGAAGGCACAAATCATGTGCGTCCTGGACCTCGAGCAACAGCTTCGGTCAAGATGGTATTCCAGATTTCTCATCATCTCGAGTCATTAAAGAACTGAACAACTTTAATCGACTTGGGTCAAATTTGAAGCTCACCCGAGTACACAGCATGCAAGTCAAGGTTGGTACACTTCAGCTATTTTTTCAACGATTTTCTGATTCTGCTTTATTTCTTCCGTCCTTTTTGTTGGATTTATTTGACTCTGTAAAGGGTGCTACAAGTAAATCAGTGGTTGTCCCGAAAAGCATTCAATTTATTGCCGCGGGCAATACAGAGTCTGATTTGTTGTACAATGTACTGCCTTACCCTGGCACCATGATAACTGGAGCTGAAGTTTTTGAGTTCGGCTGGATGCCTGACCAAAACTCATTTCAAGATGTAGGGACAAAAGAGGACATTTCAGACAACCAGTATAAACTAGTTGAGCAGGTTTACAAGACATTTGACATTCAAAATGTTGGACAATATGTTAGACTTTGTTCAATGATGAAAACCGCTATACTTGCTGAAGTGTGGACCAATTTTTAGAGGGCAGGTTTGCAGACTTTTAGATTAGATTCCAATTACTGCTTGACTATTTTGTCCTACTCTTAGAACTGTTGGTTGTTTTCGTCTCGCTCGATTGTAGATTATGTCAAGGATAAAAAGGTTCTAGACATTTTTAAGAAATCGGTTCGAGGGGGTCTCTGTTATGTAAATCACAAGTATGTTGTTGCCAACAACGAGGCCAGTCGTAACTACATACAAAACCGAGTTACCACGGACTCATATAATCAGTGCTGACATCATCGGAATTTATGCCTACTGTATGAGGTATAAACCACCAGTTTCCGATTATGTGCACATGTCGGCAACCAAAATTTCACAATCCGATTGGATGGAAATTACGTCTGAATCAGATTTTGGATATTTTGTGGTAGTTTCGCTAGAGTATCCAGACGACATACATGACATTGAACTATCCTTGGCTCCAGAGACTGCCACGGTAAAGATTGACGAGCTTTCACAGTTTAAAAAGCTCCAGCTCCAGAAGCATAGGAGGATGACAAGGTACGTGACCAGCCACGAACGGTTGCTGTTGACTTGCCACGAAAAGGAAAGGTATTCAGTACATTATATGACTTTACAATAATATGTTAAAAAGAGCATGCGCATCTAGGAATTTCACAAAAGTGTTAGGTTTAGACAGGCTGCATACTTTGAGTCTTATGTCAACTACAATTTTAACAGAGAGTGTTGGCGGAATCTGCTTTTAAAAATACACTTCACAAGCTGTTGGCTAATGCCATGTACGGCAAGACCCTTTAAGACGTTTCAAAGCATACAGACATTAGGCTTTGCTCGTCACAGTACAAGGCAATTAGTCTCATTGCAAATGGTCGTTGCAAAGACTTTAAAGAAATAAGTTCAGAACTCAGCATAATTTTCCTTCAAAAGAAAAAAACTAGTCCAAAACAAATGGATTCAGGCGGGAGCGGCGATTCTCGACAATGCAAAGTTGGTTTATTACAAAAGATTTGATCAGATTAGAGAGACATTTAACATCAACGTGTACATTAACTATAGTGACACAGATAGCGGATACATAACGGGGGTAAACAATGACAATACACTATATGACGACTTGATTAGACATGCAAAATGGTTTGACTTTTTGACGCTATCAAAAAATCACCCAATCTTTAAACGTTGCTTGCACTTGCTCAATTTGCAGAGAGAAAATGCTTCAAAGCCTGGGCTCAGAAAAGTGCTGTCTCGAAATATCATAATTTGTAGCTCTTCGCCCCAAAATGTATTCGTGTTTGTACAATGAGAAACACACATTTTCAGAAATCAGGCGGCATCCCAGTCGAGACTGCGCGAAATTACAAACATGACCATTACAAGCGGACGGTGCCGACAGATTCTTTTGAAAATGTAAAAGTAAACTTGGTAAGAAGCCTGAATCATCGGGTTTACTCTGTCACGGTCAATGCCCTCGGTTATCATATTTTAAGCGTAGGCAGAGTGTTTCCAGACAAAAAGAATACAAATTATAGTTTGCCGTTTGGGCACAAGTATTTGAAAATGTAAATGGTAATAAAGCAATTGATAAAGTGTAATGGCAGACATTTATTTATTAATCACGGGTATAAATAACGAGCAGTAGTTTCATCCTAGCAGTTTCATTTGGCTCGAGCTTTTGGAATCATCTCTCTTGCACCATAGCTTTACAGGATTCTACAATATTTTTGCATTTTTCTAGGTTGACTAAATCTAAATTTAACTTATGTTTTAGCTATTTCTAGCCATTCTTTCGGCGATGATTGGTATTGTGCCCACTGTCGACATACGTACATGTATCACCGAGAGTTGCCGCGAAGCACAACGCCCATTGGTTCCCGCAGATACTGCGACAGATGCAAGACAAACATCTTGGCCATTATTAAAACACGTACAATTCCAACAAAGCAGGCTACCAGTGACGCCATGATTAGGAACATTGGCAACTGGAGGACTCGTTTCATGGATCACAAGTAATTTGAATGTATCTACTGCGACGTAAGCGAGGTTTGACATTCGTTCACATACAAGTCTGCATCTTGCTGCTATGTCTACATGTGCTGTTCAACGTTTGCCATTTGCATGGAATGTTTTAACAATGGGAGAATTCTGAGGTCGTCTAAATGTTATAACATTAAAACTGAAATTGTTGAGTATTATAAAGATTGGCATGTATATTGAATAAACACTTATAACCCTTGCGCATGTCTATATTTGGTTTGGTATAAATTGGCATTAGGCTCAGCGCTACCTCAATCTGTTTTTGATATCGTAACCGGCAACATCATGTCTAACCATTCCAGATGCTGCTGTTCTCCGCCAAGAGTATCAATCATTGTTGTTCGTGATTCAAAAAAGGCTCACCAGTCGCTTGTTGAAGGTAGTCAACACAACACTTGTATTCTATTTTGTTTGCATATTCACATGCTTTATTTTCATTCCAGTTCCTGCTACCGCCGATCAACCCGTGACAGATCAGTTAAAATGCGCAGATTGTAGCTACACTTACCTTTACTGTGAAGGACTGGCAGGAGGTACTAAGCCGTACACAAGCACAAACTATGCGGGGTTGCACACTACACTTGGATTTTGCGCTAGATGTCACCCACTGCCAAATCCCATGAACGACGCTTATAATCTTCCCTTGGACGTTGCTATGCAGAATTCAACAATAGACGACTCGAAAAATTGGTTTATGCGATATTGTGATCATGAAATGTTTAAATGTATGGTTTGTTCGGGCACTAGGGTTAAAAATGATCTGGCAGCCACTCGGGGAATTCGATGTTATAGTTATCTTGCGTGTCGTAAAAATGTTTCCATCTGTGAAAATTGTTGGGATAGTGGAAATGTATTGGCTCATTTAGACAATTGAATAAAAAACGTTTGTATTTGAGAATTGTTGTATTGATATTGATTCCCATATTCGGACCGTTTGGGGTAGCATACTAATACGTATATAACAGGCACGTATTTGATCTTTGATTCATATTGCCCATCAGTCTGCATGTAATACATACAAGTACCCTAGGCCTATGCCCAGGCTCCCAGCCTGCCGCGGGACGGTGTACTTCAAGCCCCATTCCCATAACAGCAGAATATTTTGACCTTTGATCATACCTCTGTAGGACCCTCTATGGGCCAGATTAGCATGGTAATGCATACCTTCAGTGCTCGGGCCTATGGCCTGGCATAGCGTAGTAAAAAAGGCCGTCCAGACCGCGTAGGAATATCCCAAACCGACAACAAAAGACAACTTATAGCCTTAATCTTTTAAATTATCTAACTAAAGTCAAACTAACCGGCCTCAATAACAGACCTAATCTCAAATGTGATTCTACACGCCACAGACCGTACGGTTCCCCACGCTTCGACAATAAGTTCTTAACCAAGGATATCAGGATCTATTCTTTGAGCTTCAATTAATTATCTTCGGTTAAACACATCATCTAGGCCACCAAGTGGGCAAAACCCACTTAGTTAGACTCACAAGGAGATAGGGTATATTATTATTAGTTAATCTTTAAATCTCATTGAATTCCTATCTTACTCTGCTCCAGAATTTGAGTGTTATTGATTAGTTTGTCGGTATACTTTTTATCGGTGAACAGTACTTGAACGTAACTTGCTTTAGTTTTTGCCGTGGATGACACGCGGGGACAGTAGGTTTTGCAGTGCAGACAGACTAATAACGAACGGACAAACAACTGCAAAACAACTTATAACTTATAACCGCTTACAAATTTTTATGTAAAGTAATGTAGGCACATTACTGCGATAGTTGGTAATCCTTTAGCTGATGATGATCCGTATGATGAATGATCCGGCAATAGCCATTCTCTAGAGATTAGATTTAAAAACAACAAACATTTCCTCAGCAAATAGTAATATCTGGAGTATCTGGAAGGTTTCCTCAATGCGAAACAGTAAAGCAATTTAAGGAAAAAATATTTTCTAGTACAGACCTGTTAGAAAAACAGTCGAGATTTACAGATCTTAACGAATTATCTGATCGTTGCGGTGCTGTTACAAACCTGGACAAATTTGACGCAAATTTCTTTGGAATCTCTCCAAACTTGGCTCACATAATGGATCCATCTATACGAAAACTTTTAGAAGTGGTTTATGAAGCTGTAATTGATGCTGGTAAAAAACAATGATTACTGTTTTACATTTTAAATATACGTAGTAAGACCAGATATTTTAAAATATCCAAGCAAGTGCTAAGATTATCCGAAATATGTTGAAATTCTCATAATAAACAAAAACGCCTAAAAAATGGAAATGTGCTGAATTACAAAAAATGTAAAAAGAAACGCATTATCAAGCTAAGCAATAATGCCATTTTTGTGAGTGTAATCAAGATTAAAATATCAGCATTGACGAGGCATTGACAGAATATTTTACTAAAAGTAACTTAACAGCTGGTAAATGGCATACAAAAGGTCATCATATTGGGTCTTACCCCCGTTCCCCTTTCCCTGTTCCCCTTGCACAATATATACTATTGCCCTTGTGTCATATTCTCCTTATGCTCTTTCCCGCTCGGGATAATTCCCCTTACGCACTATTGCCCTCGGAACTATTCCCCACTTTGAACATTCCCCTTACGAGTTATGATCGTGCATTCGTTCTTAATACTTGTCGAAGGAATTCCTTCAACCGTAAAAAGTACTGTGTTCGTTAAATTGTTGTAATTATTACACAAAAATAGCCAAACCAAAATCGAACTACAAAAACATATTAAAATCTTTCACAAGAAAAAAACTAAAAATAAAACTGCTAATGTTTCCCCTTTCATAACTATTTGAATGTATGTATGTATCTTTAGGGGTTCCGTGGTCGACACGCTTATGGCCGTGCCAAACACTTCAAAGCTCAGTCTACTTAGTTAGGACATTGCCAATCCCCACTAGAGAATTTTAATTTAGGAATTTATGAATAGGACAGAACCAATATGATGGATTGAGAAATCCGTGAATCTTCGTTAGCTATTCTTTTACTAGTATTTATTACCATAAGATCCCTTATCACTAATTTAGAATGATAGGAATTTAAGAGTCTACTATGCCAGTAGGCCACCTTATATGAAGAATGTGGAGTCCATCTAGAGATAAGTTGCTCATGACCCCTTTGTTTCCACTGTGGTTCCAGGTTCCAAATAAGGCCTTGCCCGTCCTCCTACCTTCTCTTAAATCGACAAGACAGAGTCCCCATCCGATCAGCAGCTCGAGAGAATTAGGTCCTCTCAGGCTGACGTTCGGATTGAGACCAAATATTTGTACTATGTGTATTTGTTTAAATAACCACACCAGTGTGGCTGAGTGGATCATGGTTGCTCGTCCTCAGTATTATTATTGTGGGGTACAGGTTCAATTCCTTGTGCTGGAATGATCAAAATCACGCTGGTTGTTGCGGTGGCTGTATCAGTTGGGTCGGTAACGTGGCAGAGTAGGAGATTGCCAGACGAGCGAGTGGCTGATCCGAAGGGAGTTGCTGAAACAGGGCATAGGTGAAGGTGACCGTCGGGTTTTAGGCTGATCCAACTGGGGGTGAGAAATCACAGACCAGGCCATAGGTCGCAGGACACGTCCCGTCGCACGGGCGGTAGAGATGCAAACTTCGGATTTTGTTGTATGTAAGAGCTACCATAATTAAGTAAGCAATAGAGTTAAGGTTAAGACTCACACCTGTAAAGCGAGGGGGAAAGCAAGTTGTGTAAGGTTTGGGTGGCTCGGTATCGCCAGGTCCGGCACTAGCAGTATGGAGCATCGGGCGAGGCAGCGGGGAGAGCCGTCAATGCAGGAGCAGAGGCTAACGTTGTTGAGAGTGGGGGCGGTGACGCGAGACCAAGCGAAGAAATGGCATTACCAAAAGATCGTGCGTGGTGATACCAGGGGCAATAATTAGGCCATATAACCCAAAAGAACTCCTGGAGAAATCAGCGGCATTGAAGGGGCATAGGGCTAGGGAAATACTCGAGTCAGAGACCGAAAGTGAGGGCAAAGAACCGGATAGAACAAGCCAACGACACCCAGATCGGAGAGTCAACCCTCAACAGTCACCAGTGCTCATGGTCATTGGCGGGGAAGATTCAAGAGCAAGTCCCGAGCAGATACAATGGGAAGTAGAGGATTGGCAAAGGGACATGCAACGCATGGCCGACGATATTAAGGAGTCCAGACAGCTAATCCGAGACCTAGTTAAGGCAAGAGGAAGGGGAGCAGGTCCCATTCAAGATGCGCGGCTGGACAGGGCAAGCCCGCAGAGGAGCCTCGAAAGAGAAGATCGGAGACAGCAAGCTGGAAGGTCAGGGAATAATGAGGTATCGCGAAGGGACCGGGCGAGAAGCGAAGTCGAAGATAACCTTCAACTGTAATCCCCAGAGCTAACGAGCTGCGAGAAACGGCGACAAAGTCGAGGGCTGGTACGAGTGAGGAGATATAGCGACAGGGAACATCGCGGATACCGCAAGGAAGATCCTGAGGAGAAAGAGGACAATCAGTTTATCCAGACGCTGTCGCGAGTATGTTCATTAGGAGACGAGCAAAGAGGAGGGCGAGTAGTGGATAGGACGCTGAACTTAGGAGTATTACCGATCCCAGAGTATAGCTGGGACGACTCCCCGGAATTCTTTTTAAATTTCTTTGAGAAAAGCATGAGCAGCAGGGGGTAACGGAAAGAGATTATGTCCCTACGGTATACGCTAGTATATGTAGAAAGGACAAGGTCTGGTATGAGTCTATCATTATCAGATCCCCAGACATCGAATGTGAAGACTTTAGGACTCGTTTCACAAAGAAATACACTCCGCTGGATGAGGAAGCATTTGAGGAGCGCATACTTTCGTTCAAGCAGAGGAAAAAAAGGAGGTGGAGCAATACATCTATAAGCTATACAACAAGATTGGGAAACAGACTCCTCAGTAGACTCAGAAGAGGACCTATGCGAGGATCAAAGCGAACCTGCTACCCTCAGTGCAGGAACGGAAAACCCCCAGGACTGCGAAGAATTCGTCAAAATGGTGAAGCAGTATCAGAGGATGCAGCGTAACGAAAGACAGGGGTCAGGCCAATACGAATCCAGATCGAGAAGCGAAACTCCGGGGCGGACACAGGGCACCATGGCTCAGCAGATCACCGAATCGATAGATGGCGGGAGAACGAAATCAGAGATACGCTCGCCGGGCCCAAATAATAGGCGGGAAGAGAGCTCAGATCGGAACAGCAGCCAGGCGGCGCGAGGATCCAGAGGGACCTCGGGGAATCGGGCAGCGAAAAGCAAGGAGAGGGAGTCAAAACCGGGTCTGCTGCTGCAAGTCGCGGCTTTACGGGCGACGGAACAAGTACAGTCGTCCGACAAGGAGGAGAGATTTATTTGGGAACCGGAGGTGGTGATAGCAATAGAGACACAAAGACGGGAGGAAGACACGTACTATTCCGCTGACGAAGAAGGGGACAGCCAGAGCAATTATGGTAGCGAAACAACGAGGAGTCGGGAGGGGGGGACAGGGAGGGGGTACTGCAGTGAAGGGCCTGCGGTACGGAGTCCCCCTGAATTCCAGTAGTGTGAGCCCCTTTGTTAGTAGTAGAACGCCTAGACTAGAGGGAGAGAGAACAACCGACGGTACTACCAGAGTTGTACAGAGAAAAAAGTTGGAACCAAGGGTTCTACGAACTATAAGAGAGAAAGAGAGATATGCAAGCCAGATGGATAAAAGAGGAGTAGGTTGTAGATGGAGAAGAGACGCGCGTGAATGTTATGAGAATAGCGGATAAGGTCGGAATAAGAGCCATTGCAGAGGGGACCTCAGTGAGATTCCGGACGCAGCCACACTACACCCAATCGATTGCGTGGAAAACCCGTCGTCGATCCAAAGGTACGTCTACAAAATGGCGCTGAGGTTTCCTACAGTGGTGAGAGAGGATGGGAAGACAGGGGTGACAAGTAGGGTCATCCATGAAATTGAGGTAATCCCAAGCTGTCCCCAGATAAGGTTTCGACCCAAATATGGGTCCAAATTCGAACGTAACTTTATCACAAAAACGATTGAGGCAATGGTGGAGGAGGAATAGATTGATCCGAGTAGATCGGCCCATTTATCCTTGATATTATTGGTAAAAAACCGGACGGTGACAAGAGAGTGGTCGTAAATTATAGAGAGTTGAATAAGTACACCCCTGAGGTCCAGGATCCGATGCAGAATATGCACGCGATTCTGGAACACCTTCCCCTAAACATGGTAATGTCGAACATAGACCTAAAATCAGACTGTTGGCAGATCCCGTTGGCTGAACCGTGTAAAAAATACACCGAATTTCATACGCAAGATGATCATTGGGAGTGGAATGTGTTGCAAATGGGACTGGTGTTTCAGACACTCAAGAGGACGATCTTCGGCGAAAATATAGGAAAATGGGTGCATGTGTAACTAGACGATATTCTAATATTAAGTCATACGAGACAAAAGCACAAAAGGCACTTGTTGCAGGTGTTCCAACTCCTAAAAGAGGCTCACTTGACGATAAATTGGACGAAGTGTGCGTTTGACGCGCCGGAGGTGGAGTTTTTGGGCCACATGTTTACCAAGACGTGTACGGAAGTGTCCGGATAAGGTTGCAGGATTACAGAAGTTTCCTACGCCCAGTTGCCAGAAAGATGTACAGAGATTTGCAGGGGTGGTGAACTGGTACATGAGGTTCATCCCACACTTGGCTTTGGAATTGGAGCCGCTGTTCAGATTGTTAAAAAAGTCTTTCGCGGGGTTACGAAGGCGGTTCCGGTGGGAGAAGAACAGCAGGGGGCCTTCGAAAAAGCGAAGAGACTCATGGCAGAGGACGTGGAGCTGAGTTTGGTCAATTATGCCGAGACGATATACGTGTATACGGATGCGTCCGCTGTGGGAATCGGAGACATGCTAGCTTAGCAGTATGCGGAGCAGGGCACCACGAAGTGAAGATTCAGGGTCATCGAGTGCTGAACGAGGGTCCTGACGGAGTCTGAGCGGCGGTACAAGCCGCGAGAGCGCCATTGCCTGGCAATAAGATGTTCCAGGCCTGCAAGGTGTACCAGCACCTTATCCACCATGAGTCGAATGTCATTTTCGGATGCGATACCCAAGCAATCGAACACATGAGAAAAGCAAGAGAGAATGATCATCTATACACAATGAACCTAGTATGGTGGGCGATGGAGACTGCGCACATAACAACGGATGCAGAGTATATACCCAAGAGAGACAACGTCCTGACGGACCTACTAGCTAGCGGAATTGCAGCAACCGGAGGCTGTGAACAAAAGTCGAGTGGGGTCGAGATGTGTCTAGCAGTGAGCCCGATGGAAGGGCAGCCCTCGGACGGTGAGGATATAGGCAGGAGAGGTGAGAACTCGGAGTCCCAAGTCGAGAGAATAGGTTGTCTCGGCTCGGGAAGGGGCTAATAGACTGCGGAGTCAAGTAGGCTTGGCAGTGGCATCAGTTTACTCGGGATTCCAAGCATCTGCATCGAGCTAGGCTCCTCTTCGTAAGAGAAGGAGTCCAACACTCAGTATCGCCCGGGTTTAAGTGTCAAAGGTGTGAGAGGCTCAAGGGAGGAAGTGACCGTGTGGACTCGCCATGTCCCAGGAGGGACGTTGAAGGAATAGGCGAGGACTGAACCTCAGGAGGGGCCAAAGCATACAAATTCTGGCGAAATACTATTTACAATATACACAAGTTTATTTCCTCAAGCTGCACATTAAACTGACATTACCGTATATTCTCGAATAGAGCCCCACTCCTTAGACCCCCCTTCATGGTTCTGCCTAATACATCATTGCGTTATGCGAGATGCAATGCAGGAATTTGGAATAGAGCCCCAGGAGCTCTATTCGAGAATATACAGTAGTAGGTAGAAGTCTTGATGTCGAGGTGGATATCACCAAGAACTTATTTTTATCATATATAATTTGACTACTACTCAATGATTTGCAATTCTTATTCATGCGATTAAGCATCTTTCGCATTTCCTGAAATCCAAACGAAATGTTTCATAGTATGTATATAAGCGTTTTCGTTTTAGCATGCAACACAGTCTTTTGCCAGAACTCGTATGCTGGATCCTCTCCTGAGGGTCGGTCCTCGCCTACTCCTTCAACGTCCCTCCTGGGACATGGCGAGTCCACACGGTCCCTTATTCCCTTGAGCCTCTTACCCTTACGATGCTCAAAGCCGGGCGATACTGAGTAACGAACTCTTCTCATACGAAGATGAGCCTACGCTCGATGCAGATTCTTGGAATCCCGAGTAAACTGATGCCACTGCCGAGTCTGCTAGACTCCGCAGTCCGTTAGTCCTTTCCCGAGTCAAGTCCACCTATTCTCTCGACTTGGGGTAGAGAGTTCCTCCTCTACCGTCCTTAATCTCCGGGTCGTTGGGTCCGGAATCGGCGACTCGTGTCTCCTGAGATGCCGAGTCGATGATTCCTGAATTAGCGACTAGAGTTTCCACTTCTCCAGTCCTCAACAATGGCTTCACTCAGATTTGTCTCCCCACAACTCGAAGCCTCCGATGATTCCCACTCCGGAGCGCCTACTCCACACTAGCTTCACTCGGTGTCACGAGTGACGATGCTACCGCAACCTCGATCAGATGCTGCTTCCTCGGTTGTTACTTGGCTCCGTGTCCTCGAGTATCCTCAATACTCCTGCCTCCTGACCTGACTCCACACTCCCGAGTCCACGTCACTCCTAGCTCTAGCTCTATCCTCCCTCGGCCCCACGAGTGGCGATAATGATTCAGCCTGGGCACAATGTTCCTATCTCCCGACCAGTGCTCCCACTACCCGGACTAAAGCTTTTCCCTCACTCCGACTCCGGAGTGGCAATGCTGCCCTAGCCTGAGTCTGAGGTCGCTGCCTAGCCGTGGATGCTGCGGCTCCCGCCAATCCCCACTTATCTCGGCACTGAAGACTGATGTCAATGCTGCCCCGCCTGTCAACTCTGTCCTCCCTCCCACTAGACTTTGCGACGACAGCTACGATCCCTTCACTACTCTCACCTCCTCCGACTCTTGCACCGAGTCTTCAACCGCTGCAATAAAGTCGATGGTAATGACACTGCACGTATCTTGCGGAACAAGCTCTATGTTTTATTCACGCCTCTCCGCTGCGCCTTATATAATATATACAACAATCTGTAGCCCGGTTAGCTCCCAGATTCATGCAGTTGTTAACTACTACGAACTAAATTAAATAAATGTAAACCTTACAAACTAAGAAATTAGTAACTGATAAATTACTAAGTGTAAGAAGAAGAGATTGGGGAAGTAAATGGGGAATTGAGTCGGGATCTGTAACGGAGAGAACTTGACGTTTCTACGATAGCGATACAGAACAGACTGAGGACTCCTGGCTTGGACACTTAGTCTATCCAGCTCAGAGTCACTGCCCCCCTGCCTCGACAGAGAGGGAATCCGCCAATCCAGAACCGATCCCATTCACTTCCTTTCTCCTTCTATTCCCACCTAAACTGACCTAGAAATCCCACGCAATGACAAAGACTCAATCCCCTTTGTCATTCGTCTCTCCCCTTGAAATACCTTATACATACTGACTCTCCACTTTGCATTGACGTCATCACCTGCGTCTTACAGACTCGTGGCATTTCGGCATCGCTTTTATTGAGACTCGGCCACCAACTGGCTGGCTGACTGAACCTTATCAGTCAGCACAGGGCTTCTTCGATATTTCCTTTACAAGCCTAACTAAAAGTTAATAAGTACATACGTTATTATATTTCATTGTAAAAAATAATATTTAACAGTCTCAGCACGGTTGAAAAAATTCGTTCGACAAATATTAGGAACGAATGCACGGTCATAACTCGTAAGGGGAATGTTCAAAGGGGGAATAGTTCCGAGGGCAATAGTGCGTAAGGGG
Source organism: Dicyrtoma fusca (assembly GCA_034695205.1). Lineage (NCBI taxonomy): Eukaryota > Metazoa > Arthropoda > Collembola > Symphypleona > Dicyrtomidae > Dicyrtoma > Dicyrtoma fusca. The sequence goes on along the minus strand of JAQFZC010000879.1, from coordinate 14,328 downwards.
AATTATCCCGAGGGGGAAAGAGCATAAGGAGAATATGACACCAAGGGCAATAGTGCAAAAGTGGAATGTAGCAGAGGGGCAATGATGCACAAGAGGAATGTGACACAAGGGCAATAGTGCACAAAGGGAATATGACACAAGGGTAATAGTCATAAGGGGAATGTGGCACAAGGGCAATTGTGCAACGGAACAGGGAAACGGGAATAAGACAAGGGGAACGGGGGTAAGACCATTTATTATTTAAATATCGCAAAAACGTCACAACTTTATTTCACAACCTCTCACTACATTATCTAAAGTTATTTTTTTGAGGAATATAAGTAAGAAATAAATAAGAAATTCGGAAAGATTTACTTTAATTACTACACGACTGATTTATAAGTCACTAGCTAAAACTAAAACTAAGCTAACACAACGTTACTTGCGACTAGAACTAGGTATTTTGGAGCCACTTTATGGATACTTTATGACTTTTTTCACACACTACACTATTTACATTTTCAGCAAACTACTAGTACTTACTATCCAATATATTAATATAGTACTTACTCCCAATATATTAATATAATTATTTGTGACGTATTGAAGGAATAAATCCAGAAAACTTGAAAGGAACGACAACTGGAGTATTTGTAGGAGCTGAGTCCGGAGATGCTTTAAAATATTGGACGCTTATTGATGGAAGGGAAAATTTAATGAAGTATGTTACAATGGGAGTTCCTATGTATATGCAAGCTAATCAAGTTTCTCATCAGTTTGATTTAAAAGGCCCAAGTATGTCACTTAGCACTGGCTGCTCAGCAAGTTTATATGCTATGGAATCTGCAATCAAGACAATCCGAAGCGGTGCGTGTGACCGTGCAATTGTAGCGGCAACAAAACTTAATTTTAATAGTTCATTTTCGGTTGATCCAGCAACTCTGGCTGTATTTTCTACTACAGGTGAATGCAAGCCATTTGACAAAGAAGGTAAGTTATTGTGTTATTGAACACAAATGCTTTAAAACTCAGATGTTGATTATTGATACTACTTTATTGCACTCGAGCAGGAAATTAAGATGGATTCAAAGCAATTGTAATTTGGATTCCGCATAGCTCAGTTTTTAGGTCCATCTTACTAAAGCATAACGAACTTATCCCATAGGATGAGGTTATGCTTAATTAATACAGGCTACAGTTATACATACATAAATTAAAATAAATTATGATTTTTATTGATGCCGAATTATGCTTATCAGTCACCTCGATTATGATCTATTATGCTGTTTAAAAGCCCAAAAATTCTTTACTATGCTTTTTAAAAAGTAAAAGTTGCTTTGTTATGCTTTTTAAGAAAGCAAAAAATGCTTTATTATGCTTTTTAAAAGCCAAAAATTTTCTATAATGCATAGTTATATGGACAACTTATTAACACAAACTTTAGAGGCCAGGCACTAACTTTTTTAGAAGTTTATTGATTACTCTGAATGTAATAGGTTTCGGATTTGGCTTTATTTGGTACTTTTGGTCCCTCAAAAGCATATACATACCTTCATCTCCTTTTGCTAAGAGTTATTTTATAGTTAAATTTTGTAGTTATAATTTTAGTTTATATTTAGACAGTTTAAAACTTTTTTTATAATAATTTAGCGTGTAATGCTTTTATGGCTCTATTATGCTGCTAAATCTTTAAATACTTTATTATGCTTTTTAACTTTCAATAATGCTTAGGTTTTAACTTTTCGATTGGGTACAAGGTGTGAGCTCTATAACACTGTAAACCCACTATTTTGGCTTTAATATTGCTTTTAATGCTTTTGGGTTACCTTAGTTATACATAACTTTATTGACCCTCAGCTCCCATTGACGTATAAATTCTCTGCAATTCTCGAACAAGTTGTATTCGCTATATCAACTGTTACTGTAAACTAACATATCTGATACCTATTAGGCGTTATTTGCTGTCAGCCTTGGCTACACTGTAAGTGTAGCCAGAGAAGTTAATATGTGACGTAGCATTTGAAATTAACATGGGACGTAGCATTGGAAGTTAACATGGGACGTACCATTGCAAGTTAACATGAGGCGTAGCATTAGAAATTAACACGGGACGTAGCATTGGAAATTAACTTGTGAGGACGCATTAGACATTAACATATTACGTAGCATTCGAAGTTATTATGTGACGAACCATTGCAAGTTAACATGGGAAGTAGTATCGGAATATAACATGGGACGTAGCATTGGAAGTTAACATGTGACGTAGCATTGGACATTAACATGCAACGTAGCATTAGAAATTAACATCGGACGTAGCATGGGAAATTAACATGTGACGTCGCATTTGAAATAACCAAAAGACGTAGCATTAGAAATTAACATGGGACGTGGCATTAGAAGTAAACAACTGACGTAGCATTAGAATTTAACAAGAGACGTAGCATTAGAAATTAAAATGGGACGTAGCATTAGAATTTAACATAGGACGTAGCATTAGAAGGTAATATGTGACGTAGTATTAGAAATTAACAAGGAACGTAGCATTTGAAGTCAACATGTAACGTAGCATTAGAAAAATAACATGGGACGTAGCATTCAAAATTAACATGAAAAGTAGCATTGGAAATTACCACGGGACGTCGCATTGGAAATTACCACGGGACGTTGCAATAACATGTGACGTCGCATTTGTATAAACATAGGACGTAGCATTGGAAATTAACATGGGACGTAGCATTAGAAATTCACATGGGACGTAGCATTGGAAATTAACACGGGACGTAGCATTAGAAGTTAACATGTGGCGTAGCATTCGAAAATAACATACGACGTAACATTGGAAACTAACAAGGGACGTAGCATTAGAAATTAACATACGACGTAGCATTGGAAATTAACAAGGGACGTAGCATTTAAAATTAACAATTCACGTCGCATTGGATATAACATGGGACGTACCATTGCAAGTTAACATGAGACGTAGCATTAGAAATTAACACGGGACGTAGCACTAGAAGCTAACATGTGACGTAGCATTCGAAATTAACATGAGACTTAGAATTGGAAATTAACATGGGACGTAGCATTACAAGTTAATATGTGACCGAGCATTTGAAATTAACGTGTGACGTCGCATTGGATATAACATGGGACGAAGCATTGGAAGTTAACATGGGACATAGCATTGGAAGTTAACATGAGGCGTAGCATTGGAAATTAACACGGTACGTAGCATTGCGTATCAACATAGGACGTAGCTTTTTATATTAACATGGGACGTAGCATAGGAAATTAACATGGGACGTAGCATTGGAAATTAACGTGGGGCGTAGCATTAGAAATAAGCTTGGGACGTAGCATTGGAAATTAACTTGTGACGACGCATTGGACATTTACATGGGAAGTAGTATTGGAAGTTAACATGGGACGTAGCATTGGAAGTTAACATGTGACGTAGCATTGCAAGTTTATATGGGACGCAGCATGGGAAATTAACATGGGACGTAGCATTGCATTGCAAATTGCATTTGTATAGGCAGTTTTCCTATGGGGGCAGTTGTACTTATGGGGCAGTTGTGGGGGTGAGAATGCGCTGGACATGGGAAGGGCTGCGTAGTAAATTGAAGAATGGCTTACGGTAACTTTCCTGCAGGCAGACTACTACTAAAACTGCAAGTACAATAATGCAATAGTGAATGTTTTTACTTTTAACTCTGATGCCTACGCTGATACTACGCTCACCCACAGATCCACTTATTATCCACAGATATTATTATATAGTCATTAATAAATGTTTAATAATATAATAATGGATAAATGTTATTTGTAAAGTTGTTTGATACCAATGATACTACGTATCAAACCAAGTAATAATCCCAGCTTCCTTCCTGGACTCCAGTCGCCTTGATAAGTAATTTCTACCGGTTGGTAGTACGAAATGGAAACTGGTTTAAGGCTGAATTACAACTAATTAAGAAATCAGAAACCTAGGAGACTCGAGAAATGAAATGTACGAAGTTAGTCGGATCGTATCGCCATTTGGTTAATATATTTTTATTAAAATAAAAATCGCAAAGAAATAAATGAAAACTTGAAAAATGAATTCAACAAATAACTAGAAGTCAAAAGTAATGTACGGCTGCCACGGAACAACTGCCGCTTGCAGTTGCATTGCAGTGAGTAATAGTCCAGTCGGGCGTGCGTGCCCCGAGTTACATTTAATAATATAATATATACATAGTGTGGTAAGGCGATGGCCTGGAGGGAAGTGTAGAGCTACGGGACTAGGTGGTGCTGTAGTTGTGACGAAGATAATGAGACTTCGTTACAACACGCTAACAATTATGATTTAGTATTCCTAAACACATAGCCCGGAGTGCTTACACGTGCTGTAGTAATTATATATTATTGTTAAGTATAACTAATACACGAAAAACTTTTATGCTGCAGCAAATGGATTTGTTTTGAGTGAGGCCATTGTGTCGGTTGTAGTAGAACGAGAGGACGTGGCTGCAAGAAGTTATGCAAAAATACGAAGCATCAGAACAAGCTCCGAAGGAATGAAAAAGCATGGCATATTTGCTCCGTCAGGAAGTTCTCAAGAGACTACTTTTAGGAATGTGTACGATGAGGCTGATATTGATTTTGGAAGCGTATTTTACGTAGAAGCGCATGGGACAGGGACACAACTAGGTGATCAAGAAGAACTACTAGGAATTTCAAATACGTTTTGCAAGAGCGTGTTTCGACCACTACCCATGCTAGTAGGCTCAGTAAAGAGCAACATTGGTCACACTGAGTCCGCTGCTGGCCTTTCTGGTATAGTCAAACTTGTTCTTGCAGCTCAAGAGGGAATAATTCCGCCTACTTTGCATTTCAAGGAGCCCCAAGCTGTAGTATCACACACGTTTGACTCGTCATTACAGGTAAGAAGTAGATTAATCACACTACGAGGAAGCTTAAGGGTCCTTTAACTGAATAACTGTCAACAAAAATTTCTTCCCTGTACAGTAACCTAATAATAAAAAGTAAAAGAGTTCGTAGCCAACAAATCATGGTTAAATGTTTAACTCTTAGTGTGTTTTACTGCTTCAAGCTTGGTTTTTGTTAACGCATTTCAAACTATTTGTTTTATTTACCACAAAAATTTTAATTTCATACCACAAGCAAACCAGCATTGGAGTATATTTACGACTTTAATTGAGCACTTTTCCTTACTTCTACGTTTTTATATTCTAAAAGTGTGTTCTGTAATCATAGATTGCGTCTGAAAACGTTTCTATTGTTGGACGTGGAAAATTCTTTGGGGTTAGTTCATTTGGTGTTGGTGGTACAAACGCGCATGCTGTTTTGGAACCGCACTGGACTAAACAAATCGCTCCATTAGTGCCTGCAGGTGACAAGGTGGATACATTTTCAAGCAACAAACTTAATCCTATACTTGTTCCATTTTCTGCCCAAACCCAAGCAGACTTAAACACTAGTTTGGAAGAAGCGTGCGAAAATGCAAAATATCCTGATTTTACAGCTTTGCTATATCGTGTGATTAGGCAGAATATACCAGGTCATAACTTCAGAGGATATGGAGTAATAAAATCTTCAGATTGTTATTCTACCAATACTAGCGACAAGTATTCATTTTTAACAAAGTCTACAGTTAAAATAAATCAGAACAAGCTCCGTCCTGTTGGAATATATTTTAGTGATACTCAATTCAAGTGGACCGGATATGTACAGGACTTACTAAGTAATGCTGCCTTTCAGGACTCGGTCGAACGATCAAAATGTATTTTAAGAAGTATAAATGTAGATATCGATCAAATAGCTCGTGAATTCGATACTAACGCTACAAATGGGCGGCATGTTCTAATCAAATCTGCAGCAGTGCAGGTAATAACATTTTGTTATTTACGGTTGAAAAAACCTAAAAAACATGCTTTTAAAAGGCAGATTTGCAATTGCTATCTTACGATAGCGATTCATATTCGAACGTGCTACCGGCATCTGCTATGTGGTTAATCAAGTAATCTTCTTCAATATGGCTACCAGGGGCGTGGGGTTGCGTTTATTAATAAACATTTAATTTCAAAACGAAATAATTTAATAAATTGTCGATGTGCGAGCCGCCTGGAGTACTAAGGGGAGTAGTACTGCCAACCGCTACCTCCAACGCTAAACTGGTGGTTTGCTCTATGCTTTAGCTAGTGCGTATACACCTGGTCTACGTGATGCAATGGTTTTTAACATGAGCTGTCAAAAGCAAGGTGACACTTTGAAGGTGGTAATAGGTACACCACATTCATTATTAATAATCAAAAGTATTATACATGTATACAAACAACACAGTATATAGTAAGATGAACTGAGATAAGTGTATTTCTTCGAAATAGTCTTTAAGTAAATGCACTAAAGACCTATAACCAGTTACTGTTTTAAGTAAAATTCTGCCTTCGGATGAGAACGCCAGCCAGTTACGCTAAAACATTTTCATCCTGATATGATCCTCCTGAGGAAGTGCATGAGGATAAATTCCAGCATAGAGTTTCTTGATACACCCCAATACAATAATTTGGCATGCTCCAACAACACTGTTAGAAATCAAATAAAAAAACATTTAAAAAAATTTCAAAGTATTTTTATTTCATTTACATTTTTTTAATACATGTACATACATGACTAATAATAAAAATTCTTACGATTTCTCATTCCTTGGTTTACGAATACTGTAAGTGTACGCAAACTCCGCCAAAGTCAATCCCGCTTCTCGTACTATGGCTCAAATAACATTGTAGGCGATGTCTGTACCTCAAAATTTCACGATGAAACGTATAACCAATAGAATTGTAGTACTTGCAACAAAGGAACACTCCTGTGTGTTGATGTTAGATTTCAGTAATAAGACAGTTCAAATGGCACTGTCCGTCTCGATCCTTTCCAAATATCGGAATTGCAATTGCACTAATGTTGGTTGTTGATAGCTGCCTTTAAAGCCAACTGTAGTGTCAATGCTTCGTGATCCCAAATTACGTCCAGCTTCTGCGCAGATTTTCTTGGGAGCTTAGCCTTGATCTTTCGCTTCATATCAACGAATATAGATTTGTAGGAAATACACACATTCAAACTTCTTGAATGTGGGTTCTTATGGGCTGTCTCTAAATGTTGAAATCAAAAGCATAAAATCTTAAAATATCTACTATGCTTACCATCTAGGTGATTTAGGGTAAGGTTCCAACTGTAAGTTTGAAATCCTTGTACGGTATGTAGACAGTAATTTCTTTAGACATTATTTCCGAACAAAATTTATTACTTGGATTGATTGCATGTGGTTGAAGACAAATATAAATTGAAGCGGTCCAAAAGTACAACTACGTCCCAAATATGGTCACTTGCACATCTCGCCGTAGTTAAACAATCTAAAACCACTACTTGCGCCAATCGGCCAAAGTGTTCGCCATTTGGACCTTGGGTGACCAGACCACGTTTATATTTATTTAATGAATTCCTTGGTTTGTATGAATTTTTAGATTGATACAATGCAATTTTTGACATTAAATTTACAAAAATTGAGTTATATATTAGTCTAAAACAAGTATCAGTCGTTGGGTGCAATAACAATTGTCTAGAACATTATCTACATAGCGTTAATAAAAGAAACAGTACGATGCACATATATTTTCTGCTAAAATTGAGCAAGCTTATACATATCTGTGAACAGTGTGAACTCTTAAAAGCAAGCTGAGGCATATTATAGTTCTAATTATCTATATCTGTTTTGTAATTATATTAAGGTGGTTTTTTGAGAATAATAAGCAAGCTAATTTTAAAAAACTCAAAAATCATTAATTGCACTAATTCAATACTTTTATTCGGTGTTTCGTAAACGCCAAGCCTGTACTAACAAATAATAGCATTACAGGGGGTAGTAGGTAGCAACTAGATATAGCGTTATGAACGCGTTACGCAAGGGGACAGTGAGTCCGAAATCGTAAAAATCAGCGTTACTATGGGCACACTTTTGTTACTTAATTTTTACGAATTTAACGGTTTGAGATCTTGGACAGTATGGTCCGTTCCGTTTCAACCGCTTGGAACAGAATGGAACAGATCACTGTTCCGTTCCAAAAATTCTGACCATTATTACTACGTACAGTGGAAACTCGGCTTACCGGCTCTCGATGTACCGGTAAACTCGATGTACCGGCCACTTTTGAAATCCCGGACAGAGTCCGTATCCACTAGTACACGTATTCAGATAACGGCCAACTTTTAAACCGGCCGAAAAATTCGGTCCCCTGAGAAGCCGGTATATCGAGTTTCCACTGTATATACATTTTGTAAATTTATAATAATTGAGCTTCCCTAATACCACAATGCTTAAGCGAAGCTTCCTGAGTATGAACAATTGTGGAAATGTTTTTTTACAACAGTGTTAACTTGGATTTCCCACTTGGCCATTTCATTGATTTGAACACCTAAGTTTTGCATTATCAACTAACTTTAAAACTAATACTCAGTAACTTGATAGTATTTATACATATTTCAGAATTTGAAAACTTTCCCACTAGACATATCAATATACATAACAACAAACTTGCTATATAGCACTAACTAAACTAAACTAAACCCTATAGGGTTTAGTTTCATACCTAATTCATTTGTCCATTTACTAATATCGTTGAGGTAGATTTGCATTTCTGGTAAACCATACTTAACAGCTTCAGCTAACTTCACGTCCACAATATCCATTAAATATATTTTTTAATGTTTCCGGGGCTTTTTGGTCTTTCTTTTCAAAAGTTAGTATTATATTTATTAGTTCAATAAACAATAAGGTTTAGTACCCTGCGGAGTTCCCTTAAACAACCTTCTAAAATCAGGTAGTCTGTTGCCATCTCACAATAAAAAAATTACTAGACTAAATAAACAATAAATTCGTCTTGCATGACATGTATTAGATCAAGTTCATTACACGATCTAATGTGAGTATCCAAAAAGTAAAACTACAAAAACTTTTAATACACTGTCATTTGATTTGATTCTGTAACATTGCTTTTAGATTGCCGTTTATGACACCATTATTTCCTTGGGAATTAAGCCTTCCATAATTTTTGGAGAAGCAAACGGAAAAATTATATGTGCATATGCTGACGGCTGCATTACAGCCGAAGAAGCTCTTTTAATTACTGACGCGCTGGGCAGAGCAGGAGATTCGGCTTGTAAACTTGATTCTTATTGTTCGGCTTAATATAAATAGTGCGTGTCTTTGAAAGTTCGAATGAGAAAATAGTTTTCACTCCTTGAAATATCATGCAAATTATTGTTTACACGCTTATGTTTTGCAAAGTACAGCAGCAAAAAGCTTTTTTAATTTTTTTTACTGTCCATCAAAATTCCCTGAGATCACAATTATCTATAGAACAACAAGACGACTTACTCTTTGATACAGTTCTTTTCAGCAAAAACTCTTGTCACTGTTGCAATGTAGGTAAAATAAAAAAATAAAGCAAAAATAACATTTATTTTGAAAAAACTGTTTCAAAAGCGAGATTTAAAAATATGTGATGAACCCAATAGTTACAAAACGTTTTATTCCTAGTAATAGAAGGACATGGTGGTTACCAAGGGCTAAAGGTAAAAGTCAGGAGACCCGGCCGTAGCTTTGATTCCTACATTCGACAAATGTTTTAATAGGTAAACTGAACAATTAAGTCCAATACGTAGTTGACAGTACAGAAACAGCCATCAAAAATTGTTCAACAATCCTTTACTTTTAACCAACGGTTGTAAGCCATCAGGGTCGATAGGACTGTTTTGTAGGAGAAACACAACGGCATCCTTTAAAACAGAAAGTTCTTTAACAACTTAGGAACACTAGCTATAGCTTCTACTTCTAAATCTAAAGTTCTCCCAGTAAATAAAGCAGTCTATTAAATTGAATGCTTTTCACAAGTCAGCTGCCTCTACTTTACGTTTACCGATCGACATTTCTTTGACCAGGACTCGACTAGGGACTATGCATAGTATGCAGTAGAACCATCACTGCAAAAGTTAATTTCAAAAATAATATTGAAAAAATAAATACAAAATGATGAACACAAAACAAGGGGCTTCGTCTCTTGTTTTTTAGCTACTAACTAGCCTCTAACAGACCTTAGGCCTACGGCGCATGCCACTCATTCCGCAAAGTACTGGCCTCTTACAGACCCTAGGTCCACAACGCACATCACTCACCCGAGCAGTTCTGACCTGTTACAGACCTTATAGGCGTACGGTTCATGTGACTCATTTCGCGCAATGCTAGCCTCTTACAAACCCTGTACCTACAGCGCACAACATTCTGTCCGCGGCAGTACTTGCCATTTACAGACCCTACGCCCACATCGCATGTCCTTTATTCCTAGAAAAACCGGAACCTAATATATAAGGCATAATATTGAAACGACTGGTATTTTAGTTAATACACTAATCGTTGTTAATTCTACTTAACTGCTATTTATAATTCTCATGAGTCTGCTGCTCCATGATTCTAATTCTAAATGCAAATGAGTTGAGCCAGGACCTAACTAATTATTCTGCTCTTCGAGCACACTCGCTTATGGGCTAATGAGTAGGTAGAATTCCCGAAGGAATCATACCGGTAGAAACCGAATTCTTCTCCAATGTAGTTCTTAGCTTAAAGACACTTAAATAACTATAAAATATAATGCTGATTAAAGCTTCTCAAGTACAGATCGCGAAAGTTTCTGATTACACACAAAATGTCTCACACGGACTTTATTTCACTTCTCCAAAAAATCTCAAAATACGGACAATAATCACACACACTCCTTCTGCTCGCAGGCCTGGATCCCAACTGAAATCCCAACCGACAATTTCGGCTTCTCTTTCATTCTTGACGCTCGCTCTTCGCTCGCGCCACTGCTCACTTATTCTATACCGTACATCTCTCATTAGTCATTCATTCTTACGCTACTCTTACAATATCGGGTCGGGTCAACCCGACCCGACAACGGGTTGACCCGAGTCGGGTCGGGTACGGGTTTCGATTTTTACCCGTCACGCTGTTCGGGTCGGGTTCGGGTTTGAAAATTTTAACCCGATTAGGAACGGGTCGGGTCGGGTTTCGGGTCGGGTCGTCTCAACCCGACCCGTTTCATGCCTTACTATTACACTATAAGCCTATCGCGCATGTCACTCATTCCGCGCAGCACTAGACTCTTACATACTCTAAACCTACGGCGCATGTCACTCATTCCGCGAACTAACGGCCTCGTACAGGCCCTAGGCACCACAGTGCATATCACTCATTCCGAGCAGTACAGGCCTGTTAGAAACCATAGGCTTACAGCGCATGTCACTCATTTGCGCAGTACTAGACTCAAAACAGACCCTAGTTCCTCATCGCATATCACTCTGCACGTGGCAGAACTTGCTTCTTACAGACTATAATTCCTACGGCGCATGCTGTTGGACATTTTGAGTATGGTTTGATGCTATGGATTTTGGCTGTTTACTATTATTTTCTAACTAAAGTGAAATAATAGTAGGAATATTAAATTGTTAAAAATAATGTTTAAATAAGATGAAAATAGTGGTGAAATGGCCACTAGTGGAACCCGACAAGATCGATAGACGACAGATACGATTTGGCATTGGCACCCATTCGTGACAGACGGTCCGAAATGAGCTGCGACGATGAAAGCCAAAAATATTACTGGCCACGTTTAAGTACCTATCTCTTGTAGTAATTTCAACCTAAATCATAATAAATTCGTATTAAATCGTATTCTCAATTTATATTCTGTCCTTACAACGTAGAATATTTTTGCCGAACTGCCGAATTAAAATTGACTCTCATCTGACGACATTTCAACGTCGCCAGAACACATACTACTCGTTCCGCGAAGTAACGGCCTCGTACAGACCCTAGTTCCACAGCGCACATCGCTCATTCTGAGCAGTACTGGCCTGATTAAGACCTTGGTCATACGGTTCAGGTCATTCATCCCAGGCAGTACTACAGTCTTACAGTTTCTAGATCTACGGAGCATATCAGTCTGCCCGCTACAATAATTGCCTTTTACAGACTAGGCTTACGGGGCGCTTGTGACTCATTCCGCGCTTTACATGCCTCAAGCAGACCTAAGGCCTACAGCCCATATGACTCTGCCTGCGGTAGTAACCTCCTACAGATCCTAGGTTCACAGCGCATGTCACTCATTTCACGCACTGCCATCCTCTTACAGACCGTATTTTCACAGCGCACGTCACTTATTCCGCCGCATTGATTTGTTACAGACCGTAGTCCCACATCCTATGTAAATCATTCCGAGCAGTACTTGCCTCTAAAATACCCTAGGCTTGTTCAGATGATAGTACCACAGCGCAAATCACTCTGCCCGCGGCAGTACTTGCCACTTAATAATCCTCGGCCCACATTGCATGTCACCTATTCCGAGCAGTACTGGAATCTTACATTCCTTAGGAGAACGGTGCATATCACTCATTCCGTGCAGAACTAGACTCTTGCAGATCCCAAGCCCAAGACCTACAGCGCATATCACTCTGCCCGCGACAGTACTTGTTCTTACAGACAATATTCCTACGGCGCATCTCACTCATTTCGTGCAGTACTAGCCTCTAACAGACCTTAGGTCTACGGCACTTGTCACTCATTACGCGCAGTACTGGATTCTTACAGCCACTAGTTCTACAGCGCAAGTCACTCATTCCGAGCTGTACTGGACTGTTGCAGACCTTGGGCCTACGGCGCATGCCACTCATTCAGTGCTAGACTCTAACTGACCCAAGACCTGCATCGCATATCACTCATTCCGAGTACTACTGGCCTCTAACATAGACTAGGGCTACAGCGCATGTCATTCGTTCCGGGCATTACCAGCTTCTTAAAGACCGTAGCTCCGCAGCGCATATCACTTTGCCCCCAGCAGTACTTGGTTTTTACAGACCCTAGGCCCACATCGCATGTTACTTATTCCGAGCAATACTGGCTTCTTACATACCTTAGGCCTACTGCGCATATCCCTCATTTCGGGCAGTAGTGATCTTTTACATACCCTAGGCCAACACCGCATGTCCCTCATTCCGGGTAATACTAGGCTCGTACAGCCCCTAGACCTACGGCGCATATCGCTCATTCCGAGCAATACTGACCTCTTACATACCCTAGGCTCAAAGCGCATGTCACTCATTCCCCGCAGAACAGACATGTTGCAGACCTTAGGCCTACGGCACATGTAACTGCCCGCGGCAGTACTTGCCTCTTACAGACCCAGTGCCTACGGCGCATGTCATTGATACCGCGCAGTACTGGCCTCTTACAGACCTTAGGCCTACGGCGAATGTCACTCGTTCCGCACAACACCGGCCTCTTACTGACAATACATTTCCGGGAAATTTTGTTAAACGTTTGTTCGAGTGTACGTCAATTTTTGAGGGTAATGGCTGGAAATAATTGAAATTTGTTTGTATTCAAGCGGCTTTGCACTTTGTTTAAGCCTTAAACTGTTCTCTTACAGACTGTAGGCCTACGAGTTACTTTGTTGTGCATTCGTGCAAGTACCTTCAAAGTGTTTTGGCTGATTTCTAGAAAAGACAGAAATAAGTATGTGCATAACACGTGATTCAGACAAAATTCAATAGGGAATACAAGTGTGTGCATACAAAAACCACGGAAACGCACTTTGTAAACTCCGGGCCCAGGATGCTTACCGCATGCTCATTAGTTTCGGATTCTACTTGTCAAGGGCTTTCAAATGGGGTATCATGTATGTGTGTAACTATATTTCTTTTTGTTTTTGCAAAAAACTACAAAAAGGCTATTTTGACATTTAAGGTGTCCAAATACTTGCCGCGCGCTCAATACTATCGGGTTCTACTCATCAAGGGCTTTCAAACGGTGTATTATGTGTGTGTTAGCCATTTTTTAATTTTTTTTGCAAAAAAATCACATAATCGCGATTTTAACAATAAAGTTGCTCAGATGCTTGGGACGACATTTTGGTTTTTGGAGTCTACTCATAAGGAGCTTTTAAATGGTGTATCACATGTGTGTGTTACCCTATTTTTAATTTTTTGCAGAAAATCATAAAATCGCGATTTTAACAATGAAGATGCACAGAATCTTGCGGCGATCTTTTGGGTTTTAGATTCTGCTCATCAAGGGCTTTCAAATAGTGTGACACATGTGTGCGTTACCTTGTTTTTAATATTTTTACAAAAAACAAGGGCTGCGCCCTTGTTTTTTATCTTATAACTGGCCTCTTACAGACCGAAAGCCTTCTGGTAACGTTGTTATACATTCCATAAGGACGGAATGGACTTATATTA
>JAQFZC010000878.1:0-38254 GCA_034695205.1 Dicyrtoma fusca | reverse complement strand
ACTCGAATTGAAAAAATTATATTAGTTTGAAGTTTGGACCAGGGCGTGTCCGGTGAGTTCTGCTCCTCACTGTACATGCTAGATACATATATTCTTAGTTAATACCTTCAAAACTTATGTATATGTATTGGCGCACAAAACATATACATAACCATATCGAATTGGGTTTTTCATATTCATATTGCTGTGTATAGGAGAAAGTACTACACGGGTTGTAATTCCCATGAGAAGCGGTGGTTGTAACTTTGAATCTAATAAGAGTATAAAGGTATTAATGCGAAAGGCTATCCGTAGTACAATCTATGAAATGGATACGTGCACCCTGTCGGCAATTTTTATGGTGATTCAATTGAATGACCCCTGGCTTGGCTTTCCCTACAAGAGCTGTCACCCAAGTCAGTGATGAATTGTCTATATACATACAATTTTTGCTGGCGATTTTATTACTCAGTATAGAGCTAGTATACATTTGACTACATAGGTAGCTAAAATGTCTTCCTCGTACCCTTTCCCACACCAATTTAGTTATGGGTCTACAAAAGCTGATTTTCTGTTAGTTCTCGTTGGACGGGACCGGGCAGAGAACTACAAGTTCTCATTGAAAAATTCGTGTACAATCTACAAACTTTCCTTCAAAAAAAAGGAATGAATGAAAACGGACGGACGAAAGGATCCATCATCATGGATGAAAAAATGCTCCATGTCCATGTCAAGTTTTAATATCTGCACACACACTTGCACCATATACATATGTACATAGCTGGCTGTCTATTCTGTACTTGTATCACCTTACGCATATGTACATATCCTTTGGAATTTTGTGGCTATATTTTGTATGTCAACAGAAATAGTATAAAAGTACTAGATGTTATACTAATGTTGGACACAGACCGGGGATTACTTTCACTTTCCTATTGTACTTGCTATTGCTATGTCCAAAAAATATTCCTCTAATGCTAACATTGTAAAATTCAAGCAAGCTGAGGCAAAGCAAAGGAGCAGTGTAAATGATGAAATTGTTCTTTCGTTTAGGCCTGACTTAGTTTATCTATCTGTAGCTGGCCCAATCCATGTCCATTAAATAGTCATAATGAAATGTGGAACCGGAACACACACAGCAGATAACCACGCTGGTGGCTACCATTGGACTTCTTGGTTTGCTTTGGCTATCATTCCTTGTGGCTGGAACATGGCAGATAAAATTGAACAAAATTTAATTAATGTAACTTCAACTTCACTTGATTATGATTTGCATTGGCCCCTCCAAACAATTTACAAATAGATGTACACTTTCACTTCCTAAACACTGCCGTTCATTGAAGTCACTCGCCACTAGATTGCTAACTTTTCAACAAAAGGGAGCATCATACCATCAAGCCAAAATAAACGGATATGTCTGTAGCTGTAGCTATATAATTAACTGTAATAATGCCAAAGGCGAGCCACTGACCAGTTCATCGCATTGAATTGACTTGGCGCTTGACTTCCCGGTTACTGACTGTAGCTGAGGGAAGCTAAAGAATAAAGAAAGTCCATTCATTGAGCGTATGGAGTGAGTGATGGCAACACATTCATATCCTCTCCCTTTCCCGACTTGATATTTCATGTGTTCCGGTTAACTCCAAGCTATTCACTTTTTCTCAGTTCCTTTCACTTAAAATAACAAGGATAAGAGTGGGAGCTTTGATTGAATTCAGCTTTCATCAAATGAAGGAGCGGAAATACGAACGTGAACATGGAGGATCACACAGGATGAAGTTTGGAGTAGTGAGATGGGGTTTAATGTACTTTCTCTCTCAGCGCACATACAAATCAAATCCAGACTGAAACAATAGCTCAGAGCAGTTGCCCGGTGTGACC
The DNA here is from genome assembly GCA_034695205.1 of Dicyrtoma fusca. Lineage (NCBI taxonomy): Eukaryota > Metazoa > Arthropoda > Collembola > Symphypleona > Dicyrtomidae > Dicyrtoma > Dicyrtoma fusca. Next base: position 36,394 of record JAQFZC010000878.1, on the reverse strand, counting down.
AATTCCGATTCAATCATTTTGTTTTCATTTTGATTTCAAAGTCATAACCATATGTAAACTTTGTTTGAGAAAGAAAGCGGAGAAAGCTTGCCCCAGGCTTCCGGGCTTCTCTTTTGTTTTTTTATATTTAGAAAAATGAATGACCGGGAATGATTCATGAAGGACTTGGCTTGTCACTAACCCCATGGAACTTTGAAGATAGAAATAATTCCTATTTGTGAATATAATATGGAAATTCGAGTTTGTATTGGATTTAGGAAGGAAAAACGTCATGGGATGATAAATGTAGCCATTATTATTTTGTTTTCTATCATTCAAAAGGAACGCAGAAATATTTTGACTTGTGAACAAAGAATCGAATTCACCTACATTTTTTTGAAATGCTCAAAAGATAAATGAGCTAAATACATACCGTCAGCCTCTCCATTTCTACATTTACAAACAAAGGTTTTAGTATAAATAATGTCTAGTAGGCAAATCTAATGCTTGCCAACATGTAAAAGTACCTAGGTAGTTTGAGTTTCTAGTAAAAACTCCAAGGCATGCTTGTATTATTTCCAGGCTCTAAAATATTAGTTAATTTTTGCATGGAAGTAAGCTATTGGAACTCAAGTTCCTTCTTGTAGCCATTGCGAAATCCAGTTTGATGGTGGGCAAAACAAGAACAATCTTTGACCGGCAAACCCGTCCAGATTAGGACCAGAAAAATTTGAGAATGCAATTTTAAATAAATTGAAGGACTTGCAGTAAAGTAGAGCCTAGGGACGAGAAAATAAGAAACCGCATCTTTCTCAGCAGTAACAGCCTTGTCGACCCGCATGTGCTTTCTTAAGGCCAAAAATAACGGTACCCAATAAAAGGAGCTGCTAGCATAAGCCCAGATGTATATAGTTGATCACGTTAACTGAGATCCAAGCCACGTAGAGAGTAGTTTTAATGGGTGAAAATCACGGTGTGCACGCGGATGAGAAAGTGAAAGTTGGAATAGCAGCATTAATTTAGCTCTTCAGTAGCGTGCTCGGTGTAAAAATGAAAATTAGAAAATGCATTCCAGATTAAAACTGTGCAGGGAAAATCCGTGAGGATTCATATAAGTAGGTATATTGATGTAATAAAAACTAAGAACTGCTCTCCATCCCATCACTTTTCAGCCAGGCACATATCGGGTGCATTAAGTACATTCATTCATGGGTTGCTATACACTCACAGATATACTTTCACTAGATGGTTTGGTTTGGTTTGAGGAGCGCGGACCGTGCCTTTTACATATTGTAAATGGTGAATTAGTGAACCACTCCCAAAAGATTGGAAATTATGCGTTGCAAAGGTTGTTAATCGAGGTAATGAACCATGAATTCAAATGGAAACTACTGCATTTTCCTTTTCGTTCTCTTTTTGGCTCCTCGTTCGTCTCCCTTTCTAATGCCAACCTCACACACCAGACCAGCAGACGAGCCTAATAAAAGCAGAACAGAATTCTGCGCTCTGTCAACATCATCTTTCCTTCCTTCCGTTCAATTATACCCGTCCACGTATAGTCTAATCCTTAATTCATTTGCGTTTGTAATAATAATCTTTATTCAAACTAAAGTTGATTTTACTCTAATTAAAAGGTAAATTTCCAGAAACTATTATTGTAATGCTTTCATGTATCAACTGCAGACTGTTAGGTAGGTACTTTCTCGGTCTTTTTTCCAAATATCCTCTGCGCCATTGAGCTTCCAATATATTTGAATCCCTACTTAGCGTGTCCCTTCAATTTTCAGTGTAATCCAGTACAGTATACTGTCGCTAGTAACTAGGTAAGATTCAGATATGAAGGTAGATATTCTGGCAATAGTTTCCAATTTGATTACACCGTAGCCATTATCTAGTTTGCATTTTACCTATTTTGGCTCAGGTTTACCTGAAGGTTAATAAAAAGAATGGAGATATTCATCTGCTTTCTGCATTCAAAACAGAGAAAGTGTGTACTTTCCATTAAAACTGTTTGCTGTAATCGCCTTCTAAAAACTTCATTTCCGCCTGCGTTACTGTTCGATTCATTGTATTCGTATTGTGGCTGGAGCTTCATATTACAAGGAAACGTCCGTCTGATATGTGCATGTCATGTTATCTACAATCTCTGTAGGCACACTATTTCCGAACATGCAAATTAAGGCTCCACGTTAGTCACTGGATGCATACGGAGAAAGTCCAATCAAAATATGATTTGTTTTGCATGGTTGCTTGTTTGGCAAACCGTAGATAGCATGTTCTGCAACTCAGTCTTTAGCTGAAACAAACCAGACTTGAGTAGGTACATGGATGCATATAGTAAGGAGAATGGAAAGTCCGTCCAAGGGAATAAAATTACAGCATTACAGTAAGGGAGAAAAAGTAGTAGAAGCTACAAACAGGAACTCGGTTGGATTTGAGTTTGAATTTGGATTGGCAATGTAGAGTATAGGGCTCAGACTAAAAGGAACAATATAAATAGTGCTTGCCAGGGGAAAAGAGAAAATAAAACTAGTGAGGGCCGTGATTATATATGTGCACTAGAAGTATTGGCATTCTGCATTTCTGTAGAGGGTTATTTTTTATACTAGAAAGTGCATATAGGGTGTATGGTAGTGTGTAGACTTCACTTAACTTTTGGCTATTGCCTTTCCTTTTTGCTATTTTCTCCTTCGTGCCTCCGTATTTTTGAGGAAGGGACGAAAACCGATGGCGGAAATTTATTTGACTGCTGCATGGCACACAACACCCAAAACTAAAAGAAATAATGCTTTTTACCATCTCTTTTCTCTCTATTGATATTTCACCGGTGGTGAGCGCGGAGGCAGAGGCAAACAAGTAAACGGAGAGGGAAATATAGGGTAAGCAAGCTTAGACGTAGTAGAGTCCCTTGTTGGTTAGGACTGACGGTATTTTCCGTATGTATTTAATGTCTGTATTCCCTATACATTGTTTGTCTACCATTCTGCAAGGCAAGGTTTTAGTTTATCGGGAAGTTATTGCATAGGCACATATCTATACCACTATGTACACTTTACTTACATAAATCTACCTACAACAAACCTAGGTGGTAGCTATGCATATCCATGCATTTCCATTGCCATAAAAAGCCAGAGCCAATGGTACGGATGATTCTTTTGGATTCTGGAAAGCCCATTTTCGCCTTCACCCTCTTTTCCTCCCTAACAACGCTTTCACTTTTTTCCTTTTCGACTTGCACATGGATTTTTCTTTTAGTTTATTTCGTTTTACTTTAAGCTTCACTAAATACCTACATGCATTACTACTACTGACAAAACAGTGCATGTAGCATGCACCTATATGCGGGAAAATTGTTCTATCTACCACATACATTTATATTTTTAAAATATCCAAACGAAACAAAACTAATGGAACAGCTTCTGCTTTTCTTGATGTTCCTTTACAAATCTATTGACGACATGCATTTCTTATATTTATCTCTCGGTCCACTCATCTGTCTTAAGATGATCACTTTTCTTTTACAAAAGCTGATTGACCCATTTGTTTACGCAAATAAATCTTTGTAGATTCATGATGTGAATAGAAAAATAGAGAATTTATTTCGTACAACACCACTACATTTGAAAAAAGGAATGCGATACTTTATGTGGACGTCGATTGTGGTGCCAAGATGCATACTTTCGGCGCTTGTACCTTTTCTTTGTTGAAGTATTCATACAATGATCGCGAAAAGCTTTGTGAAATATTAGTCAATATTTTATTTTCGCCAGGAAATCAAAACTAGGTATGCCCTTTCGCGCTTTTAAGCATCGTGAGTTTCTACGTCTAAACTCCAATGTTGGACATGAACAATTGTATCGGAATTATGCAAATTTTAACTACGTTTATAGGTTGATAATAGTAAACATGAGGAGCCGAACAGACACTGATTATTTATAAAAAACTTGGTTACATAACAATTCTATAATTATTAATTTGTTTTATTTTTTCATGTTCACAACGAAATTTTAAATGCACAAAACAGGTACGTACAAATTTTAAAGATTTCTCCGCCTTTAATACATTTAATTGCTAACCTAAGAAATTATTCAGGGTGTACAAGACTTTGTTTGGGCAGAAAAGAGTATTTCTGTATCAACGTTTTACGCTAAGGATTGCTGAATAAGTTACGGAAGGTACGGTGAGTAAGTTTGGGGGAAAGGTCGGAAGCATGAAGAGGGGAGCATGGGGAAAAGCCTTAAAATAGAAGCAAGGTTAGGATTTCAGAGAAAGCTACTTTCTTATCGTGTGTTCGGTATACCGGAGACAGAAATAATTGTGGGCAGTAAACATTAGCATGAGTATTAACATTACTCCTCCCGGAATAGCCTTGCAAGAAGACCGACTCATCCATGCCTATGTATGCTCTGAGCTGGGATCCGTTCTAAACCTAAGTACCACCGTAATGTTTAATTAAAGAAGAAGGCATCATTTTCCCTCAGTTATAATATAACCAAATTATCCTATAAATATCACTCTAACTAAACATTTCTCAGTGCAATTATCTGTAGTTCGTAGTTCTGTTGCAGCAACGAACTGCTGGGTATACTGAATGCCAAAAAAGCATGCCTGCCACATACTTGTGTGCATGAATATTACAACATACGTTGGTTTCATATTTAAAAATAATAAGCTTTACGTTTTTGGAAACGTTCTGAGTGGATATATCCGGTGTGTAGGTTGTTCGTTTTGCAACTACTACTCGTTTTCAGATCATCATTTGTCATCTGTACAATATTTGTTTTGATCTGTAAAGGAATACAGATATAAGCTGAGAGTAAAACTTTGTACTAAATCCACTGAACGCACACACGCAATTCATAGAGACATTCGTACACCGGGAAAATTACTACTGCTAAGACTCGTGCTGCTACAAATACTGCCGTAAGTACACATACGAGTACATATGTCTGTTGGAGAGTGAAAGTCAAAGCAACGTGTTTACATGTTAAGAGCCTCGCAAGGTTGGCTTAGGAATAAAAAGGCGTAACTTTATCTCAATTCTTGGAGAGAGAGAGAGAGTAAGAGTAAGTACTTCTCCTCTGCTTCTTCGTGGAAGTTTAGAAAGAAAGAAGGAGAAAGAAATAAGATGGTAACATTTTACTTAGGCGTTAAACTTGAAACTTACTCTCGCACTCTTGAGTAGTCGTCAGTCGTCTTGAGTCTTGAGTCCTGGAAACAGCTGCTGTCAATTTCAGGAAAACCATGTCTGCATATGTCATTGAGCTTCTGTGAGTATGAAAGTAGCTTGTATAATATAAAAAGGACAACGATAACAAACGTAGAGTATAATCTATATGTCTGTGTATCACTGGAGAATGCATATAAGGAAAGGAAACGAGCTACCGTAAATCCTCTTTTACTACGCGGGTCTCTATTACTACGCGGGACTCTAATTGTACGCGGGAGTCTGAGGGCCTGAATGGAATAATGCGCGGGTCTCCAATAATACGCGGGTCTCTAACAGTACGCGGGTCTCCGGAAGTATTTTCAGTGTTTACGTGTACAGAAGTTAGTGTAAGCCTAACTTTTTAGCCACTGAATAGCTTCAATTAAATGACACATACTTTTAAGTCGCTTAAAAGTGTCAAAATTCTTGTTTTTAGCCTGTTTATTCCAACTAAATTCAGAGTAGTAAAACAGTTAGTTTGAATAATACGCGGGTCTCTAATAATGCGCGGGTCTCTAATTGTACGCGGGGGTCCGAGAAGCTGAATGGAATAGTGCGCGGGCGTTCTATTAGAGGATTTACGGTAGGTTCTTTCTGTCTAGTCTCCAAGAATAGATTTTTGTTTCTTGAAACACTTCCTCTTTAGAATCCATGTTGGTATGAATAAAATACTTACCAGAGGAGAGTTGTGCAAAAACTTGCAAAGTCGCTGTGATAAAGCTGCTTTCTTCCTGACAGCTTCGTAGTAACTTCTACATTTAAGACCATTCTTAATTTTTTAAGATGCACAGGATAATTATTATTTAAGTTATACGGTAATTCTAAATTTTACCTATTACTAGAAATCTGTAGAATAAACAGGAGTGTAACTGTAATGGAAGGAAGCAAATTTGTTAGCATTGTGTAAGATATTGTTGTTATTATGATTTAAACTTGTTTACACGACAGCAAAGACGAAAAAATTGCGAGTTGAAACTAAATAGTAAGTGGAGAAGAGCGTGTGGAAGTAAGTGCATTCCTATGGAGTTCTGAAATGGAATGGAAAATTTTGAAAGAAAGAAGAGAAAGGAGAATTGGGGCGGATTCGTTTAAAGGAAATAAATTTCCACAGCTGACTATAAGTTGAAGTTGTTTTGCGTTATGAGGATGAGTTCTAGATGAGAATGAGAGAAAGTTTACACGAAGAAAAACGTAGAGTGTTCAATTTCCCATAATCTACACGTACATACACTTGAATCGGTGAGGAAAAAGTAAGACGAGGGAAAACAAAATTCATTGTACATCCCGCTGTCTTTTCCTCATTCTATGAGTTCAACTATCCACTTGAACACTCACACTACACATAACTATACGCATATCTGAGTTTGCGTATACGTGTTATATGAGTAAGTGAACGTAATATATTTAGTATGGAATTTTTTTAAAACCAGCTTCTTTCTTTCTCACTTGAAACTAAACTACGAAAAGAGTTCCCATGTAATATATACAGTAATATGGCTATACCCTCATACAGTAGTGGCAGCACCGAAACTGATACAAACTTGTATGCTGGAGAAAGCTGGAGACAGAGACTGTAGTATCGTCCTATCTCAAATTGACGAGAAAGACGTTTGGTAAAATGAAGATGAAGAGATGGGGGTGAGATCAAGATCAAACCTTGTAGGTTTTGAGTGTCGAGAATAATACTACTTGCCCCACTTTCACTTTTTACCAACTTGTCTATAATGGATGAAGCATTTCATAATACCAACAGTAATTTTTCATAACTCTTGTAAGGAGGAAACGAAACCTTACAATTAGGCATTTCTCCTTGCCAAGAACTACTTGGACGTTTTTTGTAATTTTCTGAAACTTAACTCAAAATGAGAACAAGATCGAGCCATCATTTCATCTTCCTAGTAATTCAATTGACTCGACGTCCTACCGTCCCCTTTCCGCTACATACCTACCTTTACATCCTCCGCACATAAATTATTAAGAATTTATAACATGTGTAGATATAAATTGTACTGACATAGACCCATGCATTTTCGGAGGTGGGTACTCTCATCTTCTTATTAAATATGTAGCATGCAGAGCATCTGTCCAAAGCAGAAATTGAACACCACAATTCATCATAAAAAATGAGCAGAGTGTAGGTAGTGGTGGGGCGGTGCGGTTGAGTGAGTGAGTGGTAGTAATTCTGTCGGTCCTACTGTTACTGGTAGTAGTGTAGTGTGCCGAGTATCGTTCAAAGTCTCCAGCAAACCCAATCGTATGGTGATATGGAAATCGCATCTCTCGCACAGCGGAAGACCGACCGTAAGCTCAAAAAGTAGATACCTGGGATGGGATGTCTGAGAATGGGAGATATCTATGGACCTTTTGCAAGCATCGATTACGGTTTCACAAACCCGGTTTGTAGGCATTCTCGCCATTCTTTTTTTAATATTCAGTTGGAGATGTCGGTCGGTCGAGTTTTTTTTTCGAAGGAGAGAGAGAGAGAGTGAGATAGAAGACTGAGACGTGTGGAGACGGGAGTTTGATGTATCTCTGTGCGTATCTCCTAGGAACATATGATGGGTGTTGGAGCTCAGCTGGGATGAAATTGCGTATGTAGTTCAATCATAGAATGCACATTGTCCTATATCTATATCCCAGTATCCATATCTGGAATGTGATGGAATGAAGTTCGATGACTGGATTCCCATCTCCTGTCATTCCAAATGGCTTCACGTAGTAGACAAGACGTAGGCTTGTTCGTGTGAATCCAAGACGGAATTTATATAGGTTATGGGTACAGATGACGTGCAAATAAATATTCTGAGCAAGTTGACTCATGGTTTCAATTTGCTAACGGATCTAAGTACCACATTCTATAGATACACATATATAAGTATATAGGATATCCTTGCAGATGCATACATAGAGATCGTAGATACGTATGCACTACGTCCTCAATGATAAAGTGCACACATCAGTACGAGCCCAGTAAGCTTTCTGTCTAGACAATTTTTAAGTTTTGCAATCTTACTAAGCGACTTGATATAAAATGCATCAACTTTTCCCCTTTAAAAAATTTAATCGTTAAAACATATTTTCGAGTTCGGATATGTCAAATACATACAAACTACAGGCACGTCAAAAACAAAACATGTTCCTTATAACGTCTATAATTCCAAGACTGCTCAAAATTAGGTGCCATTGCAATCGGTGTAGCACATGCACTCAAACCCCTTGATACTTCTTTCTTTAGCGATAAAACGGAGATCCAACTTCCAGCCTCTTTTGGCTTCAAAACATTTGTGTTGCGTAAAAGTAGCGATTATAACGCGTGGTGCACAAGAGGACTGAATGTGCAAAAATTGTGCATGCATATAGACAATTATAGTCAGCCCGTAACGTTTTAACGCTAAACTTTAAAAGGGAGTCAAACATGCTACGCATCACATACTCTGTAGTGTGCGTATTTTTTACGCTTCGGAGCTGCACGGTATGTGATCACATTAGCATTGGAATCTTTTGAATTTGAACTTACACATGGAAAACGTTGTGTAGGCAAGGTGATATTACCTCTGCCATTACTTATGTAATCAAAAAAATATACAAATGGGCTGGAGGTGAAAATAGAATGGAAGAAAAGCTGACACAGAGAAAATAATGGAAGGTTGGATTTTGGATTTGGAGTTGAGTTCTTGGGTGTAGGATAGAAATGAGGAAGAAGACGATGCCAGGGCCCTGCCAAAGAATCCATTAATCCTTTTATGCAACCGTGAACTTTTCAAAAATGAATTCTGAGCTTAGCTGTAAGTCCTAAGCTTCCCTTGGATCCTCAACCTCTACTCACTATCCCTACAGATATATATATTTTCACTTTCACACATTAAGTATAGGAAGAAAGTGATAGTATAGAACACACTAATAAATTCAGCTTCAATGAGTGACTGATAATGCTTCTAAAAGACACATGCTCCCCCAAAAAATCTATTAATTTTAGCGCAGACAATTCATGTTTTCGTATTTTTTCATTTTCATACTTCACATACATTTCTCTAATACACTCTCTTCGTTAACATCGTAATGACGGTGCAGTTCAAGGAGAAAAGAAAGATTAAATTAATACAGCTAAAGCACACAATCAAGAGTTCAACGTATTTTTATGTAATTCTCTTAGAACTCAGAGAAATCCATGCTCCGTTGCCCAATCTTAATCCCAATGAACGAGGTTGGTAGGAAAAATAATGGAGTTGACATTCTACTCTATTCTATGCATTGCGATGCGGTACGTTTCTTTAGTTTGTCAGAAGTTGGCATTGCATTAGTATTTGGATTGGGAGGAGAAAGTTGAGAGCTATTGACTAATCGTTGAATGAGGATAGTAATGAGATGATCTGAATTCCGAATCAGAATATTGGTTTGGGTTGGCTGGCCTTTGCGGTGCGTGGAAAGGTATGTAAGTAGCTATGTACACACTGAAAGGCTGTTGGTAATCCTCAGATTTCCGTTAAAGGCGTGTCTATATAGTCAGTGTCTATCATGTAGGGGCGTGCATATAGAAAATCAAAATGTCAGTGCTCGCTATTAATTGTATGTAGGTAAATCAAAGGCATGGCTTTTATATCTATATCTACAAAACCTACATAGTTTTGTTGTTGAGTTGACTTTGACTTGACTTGAGTAAGTTGCGGGCCACTGTCTGGGTTCCAGTCTCCCAGTTCTGGTAAGGAATAAGAATAAGACGGAGTGAAAGTAAGAGTAAGAAATTCCAATGTTGCTGACTGCTGACTCGACGTTTGCTCTGCTATAGCCCTCAAGCTGGATGACAGTAGTTGTACATCTATACGCACAAATGTCTACTCGATATAATTCCATTGAGTTGGAGTGCGTATAGATACCAGTATTAAGAAGATTAATTAAAGGACTGGAAGGACTGAAGGGTGTAATGAGTTTGAATCAATCTTATTGCAATTTTTACCAGTGTTTGGCCCCTAAAGTGGTGTGACTGAGTGTGCAGTTAAGAACATTGATGAGTGTCGTGCTCCTTGTTCCGTTGGCTAGTTTCTTTCCTTTACCTCAAGCGTGACATTTCACCATTACTTCCCTTACACTTCCACGAACTCCACTCCTTTTCTCCCATGTTTCCTTTTCCCATGTTACTCATGCATTCCAGTCCTTCCTATTCCATTCAATGTCGTCGTTCATGCATCTTGATACAGTGTCAACTTGTGTGAGTGGATTTCAATTCGTATTTGTATCCCCCCTATTGTATACACACATACAACTTTCCCAACGGCACTACGTCTCCAGCACTCCGATTCTCTCAAATACATTATGCACCACAAAAACATGCTCACACACACATACACACTTTCTCTTATGTATTTTCTCTGGATCTTTCCTTCCTTTGGAAGGCCGTCTCCGCTTATATGTATCCATTTGGAATTAGAATTGACAGGAGGTGGGATGGCTTACATGATTCCAAACGTCATATAACATTATGTAAATACTTACTTAACCATTTCCACATTTACATCAACATTAGTTCAGTTTTTACAACTTTTACTTTCTTTTCCTTTCATTTGCACACCGTACAATAATAATCGTCATATACCATGTCTATATAAAATGTAGGCTTAACTAGTTCTACAATTTTTTTCCTTGTTCGTGGTAAGAGTCAAAGTTAAAGCCACAATAAAGTTAGGTACATTTATTTATGTTGAGTTACCACATTGGGGTTCGGAAACAGTAAAATGGCAACACCTCTCCTCGTTGTACTGCGACTGCCACTGAAGTCAGTAGTGTTTGTGTGTGTGTGTGTGTGTGTGTGCTAAACTAAACTGTCAGTCAGTGTATAGAATTTTGTGTAATGTGGAAGCTTCGACGTTGAAATAGCATGAAATGTATTAGAATAAATGGATTGGGGAAAGTATATGGAATGGGATATTGTTTGGATAATGGAAGATGAATGACGAACGATGGGATGGAAGGATGTGAAGTGAAGTAGGAGAAGGAGAGCACTAAAGGTTGATTTCATGTCCATGTTTATGCTCACGAGGGGTATTGAGTGTTTCCTTCTATCTATCCATCTATTTATCTCCAGTCTCCTCCGTCCTTCTAAGATCCTAACTTTCTCCGTCTATAAATACGGACGTGCATACGGACACATCTACCCTCCTTTTCAACTCCACTCTATTTCTCTTTGCTTTTTGAACTGTCGTTGGCTCAGTTATGGCTTCGTTTTGGTCCGCTTATTATGCGTTCCTCTGTTTTGTCTTGTGTTGTGGGAAGGCCTGTGTAGGCTGCTGCTGTATGAGTAAGGGCGCCAATATCTCCTTAACGAAGATAAATTGTTTTACACTCCCATAGCGCACTTCCACACTCGGAGACTGCTCTAATTATTTATTCACAAATGTATGCCAAGCTCCCCCGCTAAAGATAAGTGCTGCACTACACTATAAGGTGCAAGTACTGTACTGTATATAGCTTCGTTGTATGCATATACTCAGTGCATAAATTAGATTACGGTAGCGCCAGGAAACTTTCATTACTTTCTCCGTGCGTTTACTCACTCGCTCTCTGTTGCTTACGCTTCTTTATGTATCTTTGCCTCTGGCTCGGAAGAAACTAGTAATTCATTCGAGGCAAACAAGGACTGGAAAAATTGAGAAAATACCGATAGAAATCTCCATTGCGAGTTTAGAGCATTTTGTTAATAGGCAATTCCACTATGAATTTTATGCTGATCCTTTTTATGAATTGCCTTGCATGTCGCGTGCCAATGTTGGTAGTTGACGCCGGGGAGAATGACTCCGTGCGTACACATTTAGTAAGACAAATTAGATAGGGTGGGTGAGAACGGTCTCGTAGTTGTCAATTGTTCTCCCCACATCTAATTACCCTTTTTGTCTGTCCTGCACTTTCATCGTCACCGCTGCTTCCACCGCGAGTCATTTCCAATTTGATCTTGTGATGTCGACAGAATGGGATGCATGCAACATGCAATTCAAGCGGCTCTCCAAGGCAAGGCCGCGTGTGCATTGTTATTGTTGCCGTTTCAATTCCCATTCACCGCCGTCATCACCATTAGCATACCATTGCATTGTAGCTCCTCGTTTTCTCCTTTGTACGTAGAACGGAATGGAACGAAGGGTAAACTTGCACGGGAAAGGAACGCATTTATGCACGCGCTCCCAACAGAAATATTTACTGTGTTAACTTATTTATGTATGCAAAAGTATCTGTACTTGACTAGAACAGTTGACTTTCATTTCGTCTTTCTTCTTGGGGAAAGCTGTGTGGGGGATGGGGGAATGACAGACAGGTTAGATCCAGTTTAAAAGTTAGTGTAAATGTGGAGCTTTGGTGCTTTTGGTGTAGTAGGTATCATGGCCACCACCGATGAAACTTAACGGCTCCTGATGATGCTACTGATGATGATGATGATTTGTTCCCTTGGGAATTGGGACTGAGGAGGCAAGTCAAGGAAGTCTTGTTTTTCCGTCTCATTTCATAGAAGCAATAGCAATAGTAATAGAAATGGCAATTAAATGGGAATAGGACACAAGAAACTTTAACTGGGAACGAACGCAGGGCGGTAGTGCTTGAGCTCTAGCGGTTCCTGTAGTGTACGCAGGTTAGTTTGGAAATTAAGTAACTTGCGATTAGAATAAGTTTCTCACTCTCCTACAAGTTTATTGTTAGTTCCTGCGTAAGTGCGTTACCATTTGCCGTTCCATTATCGCCCGCGTATATCGGTTGCATAGGAAGCCATATAAAAATTGAATTAAAACGCAAACACCTACCAGAACTAATTGTATAGGCAGTGGGCGGATGCGTAATCATTTTTAATTCAAGTGATCGTTTGGCATAAAATAAGTTTGGTCCTGTATTAAAGCATCGTTAGAGCAATGTGATGGTAACCGTGGGCATTACGTATTGTACTGTAGTATACTTGAATAGTGTAGTGGAGTTATCGTAAGAAACGATAAAATTAAATATATTTTCTGTATGACTTGCTGTACCATAATTTCCCATGAAAAAAAAACAAAAAATGGAGATGCAACTAGCGGTAAATGGAAGATTGAAAATTCAAAAGGTTAGAATTAAATTGTGTGTACGTAATTTCTAGTTTTTCTATCACTATTTTGGTCTGTACTACGTACATAAGTGTCATCTTGAAATGGTTACGACTCCTTTTATTGCACCCATTTTTCTTATTGTCGCTCAACGTTAGCGATTCCATAACATCCCACCAAATGCAAGGCAGCCCTCTGTGCTTGAACTCCCCTCATTGTACGCAAAAAGATAGTACAATTTGCATGGAAAATTTCGGCTAGATACAATGCGAATTGCAGAACAAAACAATCGATTGTTTAACCATAAGTACCACGATGCGCCATATCATATCATCATACCATCCTATAACCATAACCATAGTTCATAGATCGTAGTATACACTAGGCATCTACATGCGGATACCGTGTACAGTCGGTACATTGAAGTGCACTTGGTAAATATGTAGCTAGCCACCCACAGTTTATGTCACGGAGAAAGCAAGAAATACTTGAAAGAGAAGAAAAATAGTTGCGTTGGAAAAATGGAGAGGAGAAAGTAGACAAGCCATATAGCATAGTGATGGCGTCTGGTTCTGGTTCGGGCTCTGGTTAGGTATGTACATAAGTACATTACATGGATATATATGCAAGCTACAAGGACAACTGCAGTGAGCCGCTGCGACAAGAAATAAAATAAGAAGAAGTGAGTCATTTAGCTTTTAAAATGGTACGTTAGGGACTTGTGTCACTTTAATAAGTATAACATAGATTTTTACTGGGGTTGGACTCCAGTTTAGAATTTCATCAAAAAACTCGTCGTACTTACATCAGTGCTTGTATGTAGATGGGCTGTGCATCCCTCCTTGCACTTTCTCTAGATTGGAGTAGAGAATCATATACTTGCTACTTCTTCCCACTATTTCTTTCCTCCGATTAGTCCCAGTCCCATGTACATCTTAAGTTTTACATATATAACGACACTCACTCTCCACCTAAAACCTCATCATCATCATAGTCGTAGTCATCGCATCGCCCTCGTCCTCATCGTCATCGTGGTAATGCAAAATACAACCCTCAAGACGTTATATTATCTACGTCCCTTCCCGTTCCCTCCACATTATTTTATTTTATCCAGACCAGGTCTCTTAGGTGCAGTCAAACAAACCAAACGGAATGTGTCTATGTATCTACAAGAGGGTAAAAAAATATTGTAAAAGAAAGTAGCTACATACGTTGACGTCCTATTAAAATGTGATGCCCTCCAATGATTAAGTCTTGAATACGTAATAAGTAGGAACATCTACATGTACGTAATCGGACTTTTTCTGCTAACCGCCGCTCCAGACGTTGTATTAGTGCCTAGTACAGTTGTGCAATTTGAAACAGTGAAAGTCTGCAATGCAATGGGCTGAGTATTTTTATCTCTCTTGTAATTTGTTCAAATATTTTCCTGCAACCTTGAGCAAGGGCATTAGACGAAATTAAGGTTTTTGGAACAAAAATGACATGTTTGCTGTAGAAATCGAGTTGAAATCAGAAATGGAGTACAGCATGTGCCTAGGCGCACTTACAAATAGGTATGGGTACCTGTAGTAGCTTACAAGTTGTGTAATTGCACTATATCTCTAGCAATGAGCATTCTTCAAGTATGGTAGCTAATAGCTATGAGTCCAAGTGTAGTTTGTAAAGTACACTCAATAGATTCCTGTACATTCTAGATGTGCGCTGTAGCCGTAGTTTCTCTCTAGTTTTCGATTGTTTACTCAACATGTTTTCTCCTCTTTGGATTTAGCTTGGCTTTTATTTTTCATGTGAATTTCACCAAGTGCGATATATTTCTTTCTCTCTAGCACTATGTATAGCTATCACTGTCATCACCATCCCAGGTACAGTCTACCCACCTCTTTCTGTCTGCAGCCCTTCCTCGACTTATTTCTGGCAGAATTCCTTGGTTTAGGTGGATTGTCTTTCTCTCTACTTTCTCCACTGTTTCCTTAGAACGTTGTGGCACACTTAGGTCCATGTCGACTGAAGTCATTAGGTTTTTGCACTCTCTTGAGAGAATGTACAGATATTTAACATGTAGGTATGTTAAGTTTGATGGAAGCCTTAACTGAACACAGCCCTTGTGCCTCCTTCAATACAGTGGTTCTTTTGGTTGGTGAAAGTGGAAGCGAAATTCAGAATTGAGTCAGAAAATCAGAATGATATTGTAGGATATGTGTGCTTCCTTGATATATGTATGGTTTACACCCCCACATTAATTTATTACACACTTTCACATATTATATTCTCTCCCTCTCCCCCTTTGGGCACTCCCATGTAGCATAGTAATTCAAAAAAAGGTGGTCGTAAATTTTTTCCCTTTTGTACATCCTAGTTCAAAAACTTGTTTCGAAAGCTAAAATAGAGTTGTACGGCGGTTAGTTACGGCAAGGCGGACAATGTACATCAATATAATGCAATACGAACAGTTAAAACTGTCTAACAAAAGGCATAGTAGCACAGTTTTTACTTTTTTAAAATAAGTTCAAATTGAATTCGTATTAGTACTATTATTTACCAGGCATATTAATGTTGGATTTTGGGTATTTTTGATGATCTGTAATAACAGCAACATCTGTTTCTACGCATTATAACTTTTTCAGTGTACAGTATGTAGATATGTAGATCCTTTCTTCCATTCAAGACAGACTTCAAGCCTGGGGTTGTTTCTATTTAGGCATGTTTCTACTTCTGTTGGCAAGTGAAAGCTTGCATGGACTATGTACTTATGTACATATGTGCATCATAACAACAAAGGTAGCCAGCCTATATTATATTTAATTTATACACCCTGGGTAATAGTTACAGCCCTAGTGCATGACTGTATGTAGCATCTTCTGTACAGCCGGTAGAAACGGAGTGAAATGGATACTGACGTAAGTTTACATGGAGAAAGTATGAAAAGAGAGAAGACTATACGACCGCACTGCTTTTGTTAGACTTGAAAACTTTGGTCGTTAATGAGCTGATGATATTGTGTAATCCAGATCCAGACAAGAATACAATACAAAATACAATAAAGACACAGACAGAGAGAGAGAGAGACGGATAGAGTAGAGTACTCTTCTCTTCATTTTTTTTTGTCTTTCTTTCTTCAACTTTGCTGTCTAATGGAAATCTTGTGAGACTGTCGATGAGTACATTAGCCTTGCCCACATGCATGTAGGTACATACGCTTTCATTAACTTATAAAATTTATCCCGTCGGGTGTTTGTATTATGAGTACAATGCACAGCTGAGTAATACTACATTTACACCCTGCCTGTCACTGGCTATACATACATAATAATATGTAGTATAACCTAAACCTTATGGGAGCTGCATAATGTATTATGCACACTTATATGCATAGCACCGCATATTGTTTTACGCGGCTGATTTGACTCGTTTATTGTAGCGTCTTGTCTAGTAACTAGTGTGGGGTGTGTTGTGTTCTGTTGGGAGTCTAATTATGCACAGACTGCAGGGGCTTTAAAAAACTGGTTTTGTATTCTATATTCGGTTTTGAGTGAGCTCAGGATATTAAAAAGTGGGTAGTAGGTACCTGAGTATGTATATGTTGTAGGTAGGTACATGTGTGCAAATGGGAGAAGGAATGAAAGCATGTGAGGATGAAAGGGGGAAAAGCTTTCAATTTCCAACGGGGATTCAATGTGCCCGCATCTTATTTCTCAGAAAACCCTATTTCCTGTCCAATAAGTTTCTACCTTGTTCTCCTTATGTGTCTACTTATCTGTATATATGTACATACCTAGGTATCTACTACCCATATATATGCAAATTTCCATTTGTTCGGTTATATTGTACTAGAGAGTATCATCATATCTTCCTGTCATTCTGTAATCGTAAGTTACGTGAGGTCCTGGTAAGTATTGCATGTATACACATTCACAAAACTTTACTTTCGGTTCATAACAATCTGAAACCGATCTTTTGGATCCGCTACAGTAGGTAGTACATAGTTACGATGTACACCGTGCAAATCTGCTACTAATGTAGGTAAGTAGGTAGTTTGTTCGGATTCTGGAAAACACGAAATACGTAAGGCTACCTTTGTTCATGGGCTGATTCTACATACGTCAAAATCGTACTGTGTTGGGGATTATACTGCTGTAAAGATGCATAATACATGTACATAAATACATAGGTACATTTCTTTTATTTGTTAAAAAAAGTGCTTAGCAGTATGCAAAAAAACTGCTATTATGCATTTTACATTATAGGGCGTTCCAGTTATGACGTCATATAGGTACCTACTTGTTTTTTTTTAATGTGTAAATTCCATGTTTTGCCCCTTTTTAAACTGTTAAAACCATTATTTCTACTCTTGAAAAAGACTGGTTTAGTATTTTAAAGCCATTTCAAATTATTGAAATCCTTATTTGAACTTTTTAACAACGCTGGTGTTTTCTTTAATCACCTGCTCAAAAGATGGAAATCAATATTTGCGCTTTCAAAAAAGACGATTGTTTTTTGTTTTACGCCTTTTCAAAATTCGGATAGCCTTATTTGCCCTATTTTAAAACAGCCAAGGAAATTCCAATCCTAAAAGGTATAATAAAGGTCATATTTGCGAGGCTCCTATTGATGCAGAAAGTCGGCAGTAGTACAGCTTCCTGTATACTGTACACGTATCGTAGAAAAACCGATGGACTCCATGGTACTATATACAGCTCTACTTTCACATTGATCCATTGTTGTTCAAGTGGAATATATTAAAATTTTCTATAATAATAAAAAAAATCTCCATGAGCTCCATAAAATTGGTTTGAATTTCTCCCCTCTTTTTACGACCATCCTTGTAAGTTTCTACCAAATAGACCAACAACAAGGCCGAATAATAACGTATCTGTAAAAATGATGCCGTACTTAAAAACGTAAAGGTATGTCCTACCTTTAAAAGTTGATGTTCATTCAACAAAAAAAGACATTTGTCGATTTTCCCTATAGCCATGTATGTATGTGCCTAAGGTGTCTAAGGTGAGGGGGAAAAATATGCTCTACGAATTACGATTCATTGGGATTGAGTTTTATGAAAGCCGGAGTGAGGAACATATGGTTTGGATTTGGTTCTGGTTACTACCATTATTACTGCCACTATTATAAGTTGTTTGAATGAAAATTTAAAATTTATGAAAATAATAAGGAAGCTCATTCTTTCCCATTTCTTTTCTCAACACAACACAATACCATACAAGTGCCTACCTATCTATCTACCACTATATGCTAAAAATAGTATGCCACCTTAGGTCGTTATGTACATGTAAAGCACCGATAGGAAAAAGGTAAAATTTATTGATCAGTGCGTAGGAAAGCACAAAGCTTAACTGACGATCAGAATCCAAAAATGATCGTATGCACAATAGCCTCTCAAAATTATATGGCCATGTTTATAGTTACCGTCGTAAATAAAAAATGAAGGAATTAGTATAAGAGAGAGACTCACGCTGGTTTCATATTTTGCCGGAGGGATCAGATTTTTCAAATGTGTTTTCTTCCATGAGGAAAAGATGAGAAAAGTTCAATAATAGTAAAAGTAATAGTAACAATAATATGTGCAGAGGAGTGATCGACTGATCGCTCTTGCCTTGAGCTTGAAAATTTTTTTCAATCAACTTTTTACCCGTCCACGTGCTTCCTCCATCCTAAGCTACATAAATATATTGATCCTCTTCTAGTTCGTACCGAGAGGGTAGTATGTGTAGACACTCATGCTTGTTTTGTTATCTACATGTAACGCTGCTGGGCCTATGGCTCTGAGTTCTGGATTCAGATTTAGGGAAGGAACCTGAGACAGTGTAGAACGTGAGAACGAGCAAGGATGAAAATACGGGGAAAACATCATTTGTACTTTAAATTGGAATCGAAATTTGAATTGAGATTGAAAATTTTAAAATATCAAGTACATATTGTATAATGCATACTGTATGTAGGTGCCTAGGTACGTAGTTTGTAGCCCTGTTGTTTTTTCTACAGCTAGTGTTTCCAGCTCGTTAAAATTTAACTAGGCAGCATTATTGATTATAAAAGTTGAAACTTTACCCGCTAGAATTATTTTGTTTATACATGAAGCCGCCTCCTTGCTTTCACTTCAAGAAAATTTAAATTTGAGCCCCTCACATGTTAGTTTGTTTCCAAATTAATTTGATTAGAGTTCCTTGAATTCTTGAATCCATGCATCCTTGAGTGAAGAAGCTACTTAGCTATACAAACGCCCACCCTTTTCTTAATGCTATCGGTAATGCATATTAATTGCGAGTTTTAAGGTTCGTTACATAGATAATTACGTTGTGATAACAGCCCATGCCGCCTGTCAACTCTCCGTGTGCCAACTGCAAAATGCCATATGGTAAAGTAAAAATACCAGATATGCCTTTCAATGAGCGTCGGCTAATATATAGTAACTGCCTACAAGCCTACATACAACCAATTTGATATATCAGTATCTACGTATATGTACCTAGGTAGGTAGGTACATATTTTCTAGGAAACACATAACACTAAAAGTACATAACCTGAACATAATATGCTAGGTTACTTCTAAGACAAAAATATACAGCAATTTGTGCGATTACGTTTGAAAGTTGTAGAAAGTACTACAGAAGACATACATAGGCACATTTAGTGCTTCCTTAAGTAGCCTTTTACGGTTCGTCATGGCTCATGAAGGGGAGTCTGTCCCACTACTGTATAGCATCTCTAAATAAAATCAACGACAGACACAACAGCCGTAGTAGCATCTTCACTAAAACACTTCCTTTTCACATGCTAACTGTATCATTGCATTCGTACCCACAAGGCAGGAGCAGCAGCTTCAGGGGCGGCTGTAAGGAATGGCATGCTAAGTAATCTGGAAGCCTTCTATACAATTCTATTTTTAACTGGAAGCTCTTAAAAATCACATAATTTTCACTGTAAACTAAAAAAGTAATTTAATTAGGGATTAAAACACTCCACTGTCACGTTTTTCTAAAAATAATTTGACTCAAGTTCGACCCATCGCGGAGCCCGATATGTATAAGTTACGCCCTTGAAAAGGACGATGATTCTATGCATAAAGCATGAGGAGAGAGGACCACCTCCTTTTGCCAAAATTGTAAATCTTCCTAAAAATGAAACATAAAATAAAAGTCAACGTCTGGCTTCCATGGTATGCAGTACATACATAGCACGAGTCCACTCGTAGAGTATGGAAACTGAGCGAACGACAAAATGTATTTTACCATCACCATCAGTACCTCATAATGTATATTTTACTAATATTGGGTTCCGTTCTACGGTTTAAAGAGTTGCTACAAATAATTTCTGTAGCCATGGATAAATTACAAATTCACATTATCCATCTTGTCTTCCCTGTCCTTCTATATGCATATCTATGCACTGCAGCTACATAGTGCATCTATATGGGTAGAAAAATAAGGCAATAGTACCTTCGTATTTTTTTGGCGATTGTGTAGGGAAAATAAGAGCTCAAAATATGAGGTAGCCACTTTGTCATTTCCGAGGCAGTACATTTTTGTACCACAACAACAGCAACTATACGGCAGAACAAAAATAGCTGAAGCACCATGTAGCAATAGACTAGTATAGGTAACTATAGCCCAAAGAAGACGGCTATTGCAGGTACTAAAAATAGTGTTAATTCGATGAGTCTGTATGTATGTAGAATGTACTACTGTCTACTGTTTGCCACCAAAGCCCTGTCCATAATAAAGATTAAAGTGGAGGCGGAGGCGAAAAAGACATCCTTGGGATGTCGACAATGGGTGATTAACATTTCTCCAAAATGTATCATTTTATGTGTACAGGGTACTTACAATTACGTAGATACTACCGGCTCGTGTACATACCTAGGGACGTACTTTGTTGAGCATTGAACTGGCCTGTTCTTCTGGTCTGAAATGACTTTCCAGTGAAATTTGCATTTGAAATATGATTAAGAAAATATTAATTAGGCAGTTGCTTGGAGTGTATCAACGCGAAATGTGTATCATCATAGAAGCTGGTACAGTGATCTCGCCATTCGTCATTCGTCATGCCCAGTGGCCATGAGAAGTTCGTCACCCTCCATTTGCAATCATGTTATTAATATTACACTTCATTTACATTTTCAATTTCCACTCGAGCCTCCCACAAGACGATAAAATATCATATTTCATTTGCTCATAATTATTTTAAGCATGATGTATATTACTATGATTTCAATTAGCCGGCCATCTAATGCTTATTTTATGTTGTTTTAGATGAAAAATAGTTTTACTATGCTAGAAAAAACCCAAATTGTCACGAGCCATCAATTTTTAGTGTCAGTGCGTGGCTTCAATGGCTTTAGACTCAAAACTAATTCTAAAAGAAGTGGATTTTAAAGATAGAAAATTGTAGAATTGCTTGGTCAATGGTGGTCCCATTGCCATCGCTGTGATTTTATTTAGAATTAACAAATGATGTGCGTGACGAAAGGGCTGTTCAAAGTTTCGTTTTTGGGCCTGGGAAAAATCTCAAGTGTCACACCGTGGAATGCAGTCCTGTCAGACTTGTTGGGGGAAAACTATAATAGAGCGTAAAATCCTTATCTGCAGTGGGAATTGGGATTGCACATACATGCATTGATGTGGATGCAAACGACAGTTCGTATACTTACAGATATTTTAGGTGTATGTGTGCGTAAGCGGTTTTTTGAATGATATATACATATCGTGGGTGAAGAAGCATTGTGGTGGAAGTCCAGTCACCGGTTCAAATCATTTTGAGAATTCAGCGTTCGACCAGCGTCAATTTAGTGTTATTTCCAACCATCACTGGTTTACCTTTATTGCTATAAAAAGTTTAAAATTTGTACGTGTACAAATTCTAAAATGTTAAAACCCTCTATTTACACTTTTTAGAAAGATCAAATGTTGTATTTACTCTTAACAGACGTAGCAAAACTGCTGTTTACACTTTTTCGGTATTGTAAAACTTGTAGTTGTACTTTCTAAAATACCTAGTAAAACTGATAGTTATATTTTTAATTAGTAGTAAAACTTATGGCTGTACTTTTAAAAAGTAATAAAACTGCTATTTAACCTTTTCAAAAAACAGTAAGCCGCATCTATTTACAGCTTTCAAAAAACAGTAAACCAGCTATTTTCACCTTTTCAGAAAACAGCAAATCAGCTCTTTGCACCTACAATGATAAGCAGTCAAACTGATATTTTCACTTTTCAAAAAAGTGTAAAAGTGTTATTCGCCCTTTTCCGAACAAAAAGGGAAAACGTTTCGTTAGGACTTGAGTGTAAATGATGCTGGCTGGGCTTGCTTCCTACTGCTTTTAAGCGAGGACTGGACTTCTGCCGCAATGCCACTTCATCCACGATATATACGCCATAGTTCAGTGCAAGCTGATTGAAGAAGAGCATGAAGGTACAGCAGTGAATATCAGTCGTTCTCTTGTAGCAGTTAGTAGGCTTTGAAATGTGTGAATCATACGCACTTTCTTCCCCTTCTGCTCACTCCATTTATCTACGGTTGAGTCGTCGTCGTTCTCGTTGTCGTTGAGTGAGACAAGGACAAGAACAAGAGGAAAAGAAGAATTTGAACGGCTTTCACTTTTTCCTCTTTCTCATTTCTTCTGTCTCTCCTTCATATCTGACGACGTCATCATCCCTCTCACTCTCACCGACAACCCAAAAAAATACATCGCCCTCCACAATACATAGGTATAGCTATGTACCTAGCAGTTCACGTACACAGATAGAAATCATACCATCGCTATCGCTATTGCTTCCGATACTCATAATACTAATAATGACGCTGAACAGTGAACGGTGCAGAGCACTTCCTCTTCACAATACTGCACGGACAGGGGCACAGGGGCCTCTCTGCGGGAGAATGAAGATGGAACCTTCAAAATTTATTTCAAGATCCACTTCCACTCGTACCTAAGCTCATATAGAGATCGTTTTTTTGGGGGCTTCGAGCTTTCCTTAGCAATCGTCCATCGTTATTATGTCGATGGTTGATGGCTGACTGCAGTCAATGCAGTGCAGTGCGGTGCAACGAAGCTAGGAAATCCACCCTTGAAAAAGAAACCCCAGACACTTGTTCTATCTATTCTGGATGCAGGCAGGATATACCCATAGCTATATACAAATACTTTATACGTACCTACAGTTATGTGTGGGAGAAAGGCAGAATGCAGAAAGAAAGTTCCCTTGTCATTCATTTAAGATTCCCCTACTCCTTCCTATCAGAACCCTTGTTCACGAGCCCCTTGTTCCCCTTACCCATCCGGACTGGAAGTCGACGTCCTACACTCTCTTCCCTCCTTATTTAACTGACAAGACAATGTACCACCGCGGATAGAAAGCATGCCCTTCCTCCAATATACATCATGAGAAAGCTACAATAAAATCTACAATGAAACCAAATGGAATGTAATGATCAAAGACAAGAAAAAACAGAGGATTTTTTCCACCCCGTAGTAGGTACGGCTAATACGAAAATGCGGGTAGTCTAACAGTCTAAGCAATGTACAGAATTTGCCATTTGCATTTGGAGGGGAAGCTAAAAGTCGCATCGTAAAATCCGGTCCTATATTTACTCTTACTTTAGATGGGCTCAACAAAAAATACTATTAGTATTGTCCACTTTATTTCCATTCCAATTGCAACAAGGTCACGTCAAATGTGTATGTACATAGGTAGGTACATAATATGTATATATTCAGATAGTTTCCATTTCCATTGATGATAGAATGTCGAGTCAATAGTCAGCTTGAGTACATAAGTTGTACTGTCATTTTTTAGTTAGGAGGAAAGAAGCTGGAAGAAATCTTTTGATGATTTGATCTTGATAGCTCGAGAGTGTTCATGCGATGTGGATACTCCAAGAGTCTTCGTAGTAAAGCCATGCCAAGAAGAGAGGATTCCGATGCGAAACAAAAAGTCACGTCAGAAGGGATCAAGCTATGTTGGGGCTTAGGAGCCTTGCAAATATGACCGCCTAGGATGTGGGATTGCTAAAATTGGGGGGAAATAATGTTTTAAAACAGTTCAGAAACATACCTATGTATGTACATGCAATGTTGGCCTTTTTAATAAAAATTCTAAAATAGATTTGAAGCTTTTGAAACAGTTAAAACAGATTACTGCGAACTTTTTTAAACCTATTCGCAACTAGAAAATCATGAAAAGAGAGCTTTACAAAAGTGCTTTTTCTAGAAATGACCTTATCAAAAGGGTCAAAACTAGGTGTAACATTTTCAAAAGCATTCAAACCCAGTAGCTAAGCCTTTCAAAAAGGTCAAAACAATAAGTTGACACTTTCAAAAAGATGTAAAACGAATAAATGGCACTTTCAAAAAGATGCAAAACGAGAAATTAACACTCAAAAAGGCGTAAACCTAGATAAAGTACCGTTTCCAAAAGGTTAAAAGGTACTAAAATAGGTTTCGGCTTTTTAAAACAGCGCAAAACCTAAGGTATTTACTTTCTAACAGTACGCAAAAAAAAGTTTAACATTCTGAAAGAGTGTAAAACACAAGTTAGCATAGGTGCTTTAAAAAATAATTTCTGTGACGTCATAGTTGAAAAACCCTTCACGTGGCTGTAGTGTGTGCATATCTGTAACTGTATACAGTATTTATGAACATAGATTTGATCGGAACTTTTCTGTCTACAGAAATCATAAGCTGAATAGCATTCTTCCGTAGACTATAGTTCCTACTTCCTACATTTGTTGTTTCCTTTGTGAACGCACCAACGTTTCTATTAGTTTTTATTTTCTCCATACGTATTACCTATTGCCTATTAGTACGTCGGATTTTCCTATGGCATTTCCCGCTAGTGCATGTACACACGTGCATTTCATTTTTATTTGGTTTCTTTCTCTCTCTCTGTCTTTTTGTTGTTGTTCCTTTCCCCCTGTCTCCTTTTTTTGCTTAGTGAACATTCCATGGTTATGTATATTGACGTTATTTTTGTAGGAAGTGCCTGCCTACCTACCTTCCTATGGAGGAAGTAAAGGTAGGAAGCGTGAATGTCAATAGTTATGTGCTTTTTGTAGGAAGCATATATAGTTTGTTGGCTGATCGTGAGATCGAGAGACAGCTTGGGGATGAAAAAAAAAGTTGTTGATGCTGTAAGCATTTTTGTTGTTGGGTGGGTGGCTGTGTGAGTTGATAGGCTGTACGTACTTATGTACAAAGGGTGCTGGGTATATATAACTCTGGTTTTCGGATTTTGGATTTGAGACGTTGGAAGTGAATGGGTCGATGATGGGAAGTTACGTCATTAGGAGAAGAAATGATGTGTTATGATGATGATGCTTGTGGAATAGTGCAAATCTGTCGATTTTTGTCGCAAAAGAGGGAAAAAAGGAAAAATCTTTTGTCTCGCCTCATTGAACAACATTATCCGAGTGTCTAACTCAATTCCGTATCGGAATACTGTATACAATTTTTTCTCGAGTGTAGACTAGACTGCGACTGAACAATGTCAATGTATAGTCAGTTTAGTAGGTGTCCCGAGGGACCTTTCAATTATGAAGTTATAAAAATGATTTTTTTGAGATGCGCTAATATGGTGTTTAACACGGTTTCAACATGCAAAAATGTATTCTACCATTTTTTGAAACTGCTAGCTAGTATATTACGTGTAGCACCGCTTCTTTATTATTATTTTTTGAAAATGCAATTTTTCTTAAAAACGGTATAAACAGTTTTTTCATTCTTTAAAATTTTTAATACGGCATATTGTTACAGTTTTTCAAAACGTTGAAATCTATTTTACCACCTTTTATGTAGGCTGTTAACATGTTTTACACTTTTTCAAAATGTTAAAATCTATTTTACATTAGGTATTTTGAAAACTGTAATAATTATGTTTTGACACTTTTTCAAAACAGTATAGTGACAGTTTGACTTTTTTAAAAGCTGTTTTCAAGTCTTAAATAAGTTATGTAGTACGCCGTAATATTTGCAAGGCTCCGAACCCAACAGCTTGGGTGCATATTCACTTTTTCAAGATCTACATAGCTATACATATTACATATGTATATAAAGACATGCCATACGTTTGCTTTTATCGTATCACGTTTGCTACTTTCTTGCTATTGGTTTTTATGCCCCTGTCTCCTGCATAAGCCGCTGTTAGCGTTAGTTATCTACACGCCACTTGCACAAACACCGAGAATCCGTCCGTAGCGCCGTATCGTCCGCATCGGTCCTGCTACCAGTCTCGTAATAAAGATCAATCATGCATTGCATTATTGCGTATTTATCGGCACTATATGAGAACGCACGTACACTTACAGTCGGACTATACATGTGCTACTTTTCCGTATACTAGGCTACCTATATCTGCATCCTAACATTATCAATATACACCAACGCTTTTTTCATCGCTCCAAATGCTCAACGTTCTTTCACTTTGCTTTCACTGTGCTTTCTCCAATCTTGAAACACATTGGAGTTGTAGCTAGTAGCTACAAGGCAGCTGGTATCTATTGTTCCTTCCGGTGACGTGCTCCTTGAAATTTCAAATTTTAACTGGGAAGGTCAGTGAAAGTAAGGCTCGTAATATTGTAGCTAAAGCTCTTTTTCCGAGAATCTACAGCAGAGAACTATTAAATTTTGAAAGATAGCTGGAAAGAAAATATTAATCAATAGCATCATGAAAACATTTGATGGTTTTACTCTGAAATTTATTATTTGACCGTAAATCGACGGATGTTTTGCATATCGATCATAGGAGAGCAAAATCAGCTCGATGAATTAGTTTACCAGGGCAATTATTCGGTGATGTACAGTTTATAATTATTGTAGATGTTTATATAGATATTAGAGAAAATACTTCGGAACGATGCTGAAATCGGAAACTATTCAAAGCTATCAAGGTGCAGGAAGCTGGTTCCGTAGTTCGCTTTGCCCTTAATTAGATTCACCTTAACTACTAGTACAGTACAAACGCTTAAAGGTAGGATGAAGTTTATCTTTGGTGAAGAAGCATTATGGCGTAACTCCCAACAACCAACCAACTTGTTACCTATTTATTTTTAAAATGCTACATTGTCACGTCCCCCAAGTTTTAAAAGCAGTCAAACTCCTGTTCACACTTTTGCAAAAGATTACAAACGATATTTACACCTTTTGAAATAGTAAAACGGCTAAGTGTAAAATTAATATTTACGTTATTTACAAAACTGTAAAATTAATATTTATTCTGTTTACCAAAGTGTAAAACTGATGTTTACTTTGCTTACAAAAGTGTAAAACTGCAATTAACTCTGCTTACAAAAGTGTAAAACTGATATTTACTCTGTTTACAAAAGTGTAAAATTGATATTTACGATGTTTACAAAAGTGTAAAATTAATATTTACGTTGTTTACAACAATGTAAAATTAATATTTACGTTGTTTACAAAAGTGTAAAATTAATATTTGGGAACTCTGTTTACAAAAGTGTAAAATTAATATTTGGGTACTATGTTTTCAAAAGTGTAAAATTGATATTTACGTTGTTTTCAAAAGTGTAAAATTGATATTTACTCTGTTTACAAAAGTGTAAAATTGATATTTACTCTGTTTACAAAAGTGTAAAAGTGATACATATGTATGTACCTTTATGAAATAGAAAAACTACTATTCGCCCTTTCGTCAAAAACGTAAAGGTGGTACTTGCCATTTTTGTAAACAAAAGTAAAAAGTTGATTGTTGGAACTTGGGTCAAAATAACATTAAGGAAATGCCAAACTTGCTTCTCCCAAACTGCTTTTTCACCGACGATATGCTTCTTGAGTATATCTTGAGGTTGTACCGATACTGACTGACACTGACACTGAGCCGAGCTACCGATGAGATGTAACATGAGCCATCGTCATGCCATCATCGCCTTCATCAGTTGCAGTTGCTCTACTTTTGCTGCATGTAGCCACCGCACTGTAGCCTGGACTGGTCTACAGCTCTCAGAAGCAATAGCCTATGGTCTGGGAAAGCAAATCGTAATGGTATGAAAAGTATGAAATCACCACTCACCTACAGACCGTGCAGTGCCTGGAATGAAATAACGAACTAGTTTGTGAGAAAGGGAAAGGGCCATTTATACGACATAACCGAGTTTTCTCCGTCCACCAACTTAGAAAGAAAATAGAGGGAAATAGGATGAAAGTGTGGGAATGGCCACTAGTATGAGATTGTATTGCTCCACTGTTACTCACATGATCACCATTTCAAATATCCACGCTCTTTCAACGGTGTACTTTACAGAGATACAGGTAGCTACGAGTAAAGGAGGATGGATAGCTATTCTCTATGCAGTAGTGTGAGTTTTGCGTCCGACAGCCTATACTTTCCCCATGTTGGTGCTTCAAAGGAAATAGAGAAAGAAGAAGAAAAAAAAATTCAAATTCAACTAAAGAAATAGAAGAGATAATCATCATAGTACAGTTGTGTCTTGAGTTCTTGCGTCTTGAGTGCTGCAAATGTAATGCACGTAGAAGAATTTTGATCTTTTGGTCAGTCGTCTGCGTCTGTTCTGTTCAATGTTCATCCTTTGTTTTAGTTGGCATCTCTCACGTGCTTGACGTCGAAAGCTGTACTATAGTTGTGCATACTGGAGCATTAGCGACCACCGTTCCCATTCCACATATACTATTGTATTTGGGTGCAACTTCACTTTTCTCTCCTGTGATAACTTAACCTGATTTTGGTTCTGCTTTGCTTTTTTCTGTGTGTGTGTGTCTCTCTCGCCTTCCCTTCTTCCCTTCCCGACGTCTCGCTTTAGTTGATAGTTGAGTTGAGTTTGGCTCTAAATCAATCATGAGAATTGGATTGTCACTTCTTTCAATTTCTTTTTCTATTTCTATCAGCTTTCAGAGTACCTTTTGATCCAACCAAATTCATCCTTCACGTTCCAGTCTAAATTCCATCGGTTCACTTCCCTTCCTTCCTCCTTGTCTGGCCCGACCAACTTCAATCTTACTGACTCACTTTTTGAACTTTTATTTTCTGGATTTGTTGAGAGACACTTTTAAAAGTACCTAGGTGGCTATTATAACTACACTGAGCCAAAGAATCATTGGAAGAAAGTCCTGGGAGCGTGTGAAACTCATAGGGAACTCACTTGGAATACGCATTAAAAGCCCTCCAAAAGTGTTCATAAGGCGTTCAGTCCGCTTATAAAAAACGAACTTATAAATACAGTACCAGTGTAACTCATTTTTAAAAAACGTACAGCGGACACGTGTTTACAGTTTTCAAAAACAGCAAAACTGGTATGTACATGCACTTTTCAGAAAGTATGCATACCAGTTTTTTCACATTTAAAAAAAAGTAAAACTGGTATTTACATTTTTTCAAAAGTAGCAAAACTGGCATGTACACGTTTTAAAAAGTGCAAACTGATTTTTTTCACATTTTTAAAAATAGTAAAGCTGCTATTTACACTTTCCAAAAATAATAAAACAGGTATTTCCACTACAGCCACAACGATCAAAAGTCGTATTTACACTAATTACATATCTATAAAAGTGGCTTGATCGCAAGTTGATTGTTAGAACTTGCGTTCTAAAACACCACTACGGGAAACCTGAACTTGGACCTCAATCAACAATACTTTTAAGCAGTGGTAAGGCTGGCCTTGCCCCACAATGCTTCTTCACCCACGATCTATGCATATCACTTAGCTTAGGAGCTGCGGTGTGTCACGTCACGTCATGAAGCATTGCCTGCCATACATCTTACGTGCATAGTGCATATGTATCCCCGTACAAATAAATCAACTCGTTCCAACATTCACTTTAAAATAAAACTCAACTGACAAGAGTCAACTGCTGCACTGCAATCTGCAATGCACGTGAACGATTTTTTCGATTTAGTTTCGGTTTTTAGTAAAAATGAAAATTCCCATTTAAATTCAACATCTTTCCACTTTCCGTCAAGTTCACTGTCAGTCAGTATTGTAGAGCTTCCATCCATTCCGGACCTACCTACCTACATACGTACCTATGAATTATAAACCATATAGCCACTACTTAACATAGGCTTCAGAATTTTTTCTACGAATGTAAAACATCCTATTTAATTCTTCTAAAAAACATGAATATACTTTTATTCTACAATGAAGCTACTATCAGTACACGTATGTTCTTAGTTCTTGGATATTGGATACACCGTAATTCTGTAAGGCAATATTTATATTTTATATTATGTAGTTAGACAAGACCTACCTTTTACGAGTGTGTGTTTCAGGTTGGTGGATAGTAAATAGAACGAGACTAGGTATTAAATTGTATCTGTTTAAAGGCAGGAAATAAGAAAATCGACAAGCTATAAAAAGAATGTTGTTTTTGTTCAAGACGAAGGTAGCTTGGATGGAATCTAGTTGAAAGGAATGTCATCGATATCTGTTTTTTATTTCATGTTATTTTATGTATATTTGGCTGCTTGAATATGTTTTGAGCGACCATTGTGAACCTGGTGCAAGTGTCTTTGCCTCTAGACAAACAGACAGATACCAACCTACCTAAGTATGAAGGTGACAGGAGGATATCTGTAGAATAGAAAAAAAAAATGGAAAGAGAAAAATTTCAAAGGAATTGCCTCAAAGAAGAAACATAGATTTTTCAATTTTACATCTATCTGTCTGTCTGCCTGCCTTCTGTCTTTCTCCCTTGCTGTTTTCTATGATATCTGGATGGGGATCGTATGCATTATGGGTACAGATGCCTCTTCTTCATCATCCTCGTTGTACTTGTCGTCGACTGTTGGTCTCCTTTGCAGTTCACTTTCAGTTTCATAGTCAGATTGAAAAAAAGGCCCAACTTTATTTATTTTCTTTCCCTCGTATTTTTTTTCTCTGCCCTTCTTTCTCTCCTCTTGGATCAAAGTTATTCTTTTGTTCTTCTGCCTTTTCTCATCGACTACAGTTTGAATGGCATTGGATTGACTGGGAATCCCATCCATTCATATATCAGCTTGTTCTACACACCATATTTCCTATGAGCTCAACTAAATCTTACTAGAGTAGTATCGAATATCGATGGGGAATATTATTGGGCTTCCTTTCACATCTCACGGGAGAGTGGTGACGTTGTTGGTGTAGTCAGGGCTGTGTGTGTGTGTGTGTGTGTAGAGCAGGAGGCTGTACAAGACAAAGTCAAGTTCAATATTGTCTCTACAATAAAAAATATTATTCTTTCATCATCCTCTTTTGTACGGTGTGCGTCACAAGGATAGGTGCAGGGCTCTGAAGATATTTCAAACATTTCACTCTTTTTGGCTTTCGAATCTCTCCTGTCTGGCTTGGATAGCGTAGGTGAAGGAGCATTGTGGCAATGGTTTCCGTAAGAACTTAAGTAGCAGGTTTAATACTTTTCAGAAAAGTGTAAATAACAGTTTTACTGCTTTTCAAAAAAGCCTAAATAGCAGTCTCACTACTTTTCAAAAAGGCTTAAATAGCTGTTTTACTGCATTTCAGAAAAGTGTAAATAACAGTTTTACTGCTTTTCAGAAAAGCTTAAATAGCAGTTTCACTACTTTTCATAAACGCTTAAATAGCTGTCTTACTGCATTTCAGAAAAGTGTAAATAAAGGTTTCGCTACTTTGCAGAAAAGCTTAATTAGCTGTTTCACTGCTTTTCAGAAAAGCTTAAATAACAGTTTTACAATGTTTGAAACGCTCAAATTGCCGTTTGCACTATTTTATAAACAGCTTAGATGTGAGTTTTACTGTTAAATTGGAAAGTTTAAAAAGCAGTTTTACTATTTTAAAAAACTAGTAAAGTTGTATTTGTGTTTTTTGAAAACTTGATTCTTGGGATTTCTGTCCTGCCTCTTCTTTACCCGCGATATGTGCTTACGTAGGTTAGTCTAGTTTTCTCAGTTTATTTCATCATATTTTTGAGGATGTAGTTGGGTGGACGGAAGGTGTAAAGCAGCAGATTCTTTTTTGCAATTTTTAGAAACATCAATTTCACAGTAATAAATTGGACAGTTAAAAAACTGAAAAGTTTTTATTTTATTTTTATTACAAACGAAATTATTACCCAGAGGACAGAAGGCAGTAAATAGCAAACAGTGAGCGGTTAATAGCATATATGTATAACTAAAGCTGTGTTCACAGCACATCTACAGCAGTACAAGGAGCTAATCTAACATCGACATCTGAGACAAGTCTAAAAATATATAAAAGCAATATAGAAGTTTAAAATAAACTTGTCTGTGATAGCTGGAGACTTAAAAGAACCAGTGTATCGTGCAGTGCGTGTACATATTTATAAGTGGGTTGAATGTTGATGTTTTTTTCTCGTTCAGTGTGTACATTTGGGAATCAAAGGCTCGCTGGAATTGGAATCAAAGAAGATGTTTGTAGTATCTCTGGAGATTACCATTACCATTTACCATTAGAAGAATCGGTGAATGTGTAGCCTTGTGCGTAGCTGTAGATGTAGCATTGTCTTCCATTCCACTTCCTGGTTCTGGATTCTCTTGAAAGTTTCTCGCAAAACCTTTTATTTTATATTTCCTGCTCATACACTGTAAGTCGTAGCTCATGGACTTCGGTAAAAATGTGGAGATATATGTATACGTATATAATCACACGGATGCTATACATATATAGCTACTAATAATATATCTAGCTACTCTAACTTTTAAAACCGGAGCTACTTATAGGAGTCTTGCAACTATGACGTCATACAATTTCAAGTCGTTTTTGCAAATCAGAATTTAAACATTTTGAAAAGGATTAAAGCAATAAATTAACCATTTTCAAAAAGTGTAAATTATGATTTTAACATTTTGAAAACAAGTAAAACAATAAATTAGCATTTTTTCAAAAGTGCAAATTATGATTTTATCATTTTGAAAAGGAGTAACACCATAAATCAGCCAACTTAAAAAGTGTTGCAAATAATAGTTTTAATATTTTGAAAAGATAAAAAACAATAAATCAGCTTTTTTTAAAGCTGTAAATAATGATTTTAACATTTTGGAATGGAGTAAAACAATAAATCGGTCCCTTTCAAAAGTGTAAACAACGATTTTACATTTAAAAAAGAGCAAAACGCGGTATTTACACATTTCCAAAAGATGATGCATCATTATATGACGTCACAATAGGAACACCCCGAGCACAGTCTCGACTCGATCTCGCTAGCTGTCCACCTGAGCTTTCTACATATAAACGGATTAGGAACCTAGGTACATCTCTGATGTGTACTGCCCCTGCCCTTCCCTGCTCTGCTCTGTATGGCCACGGAAATGGAAAGATTCTGTTTATTTTAGTTTGAAGTTTGGACTTGGCCCTCTACTAATGTAGCAGGCTAGAACAAACCAGTATATGTATGTATCCAACCGAACCCAGTCAGTTCCAGACTGATTGTGAGCCATGTAATACGGCTATCGGGTTGGTAATACAGTGAAATACCTGAACCCAGGGAATCCCTTTAATTTTCTTCGTGACTTTAAATTCATTATCGCAAAGGAAAAGCCCATAGCTTTCAAAGTGCCTACCAAAATATCTGCTATGCTTTTCCGTGATAAGAAAAGACCGAAGAAGAAAATGCACAGAATTTAGCAGATCTGTCCCTATTTTTTTTAACTTTAGCTCTTTAATCCTATTTATTTTATTTTCGTACAGAGACAGACACTGCACTGTGTTTACTAAAAGTGCAGACAGCAAAATCCGAGTGCGAATCAGAAAAGTTGAAGATTATCTTATCCTGAAAATCTTTTTTGGAGCTTGCACATGTATTTTACGAGACAGTGCACATTTTTTTTTAGTCTGTCTACTGTCATAATGATGATCTCAAGTGTCAATATCTCAGCACGCATCCCTCCCATTTCAACTCCAAAAATTAATAAAGTACGTAAGCATTTTTATTATGGCACCACAAGCCTTGATAATGCGCAATGGCGATGCTGGGCTATGTAGCTACCTACAATTTTGATCTTAGTTGAAGAAATAATTGAAATTGGAAACCTTATTATTAATTAATGAAGAGTGGAAAGATCCATGTACTTGCGTTAACACATGAAACAAAAATAAATCCTTGTGGATTAAATAAGGGGGAAGGAATGGGAAATGGCGAGGCAAGATGCCAAAGCCTAAAACGAAACCTAAAGCTACAAAGTCGGCCCAATACACAAAGATAAAATACAGCAAAGTGTGAAAAGTATGTGTAGAACTATTGTTACATCTCAACTAGACTTGAAACTTGCCATTAGATAACAAGGACTGGAAATAGAACTCAGTCTGTCTGTATCTACATGCATATGTGTGTGTAGTTCATAGTTGAAGTTAGTAGTAAGGCAGGCGAACAGAGGCATCATATGCTCCTTTGATTGTCAAGGGAATTTCTGGATGAAAAAAAAATAGAAAAAACTCAGGAGGCTTTTCAGAGCAGAAGCGCTAAGCTTAGGTTATTATCTGTCGGTCTGTATGGGTAGGTATAGGTAATATGTATGCACGTAGGTACCTGGGTTTCGTATACTTGTGCATTTCAGACGCACAGGGGCCTTTCAAGTATTAGGTTATAGAGTTGGTCTTTTAACAATGTGTGTTTTACAACGTGTAGAAATATTTTTATCAGGTACTGCCTTCTCGGAAAAAATGTATTTTTTTTATCTGTAATACTTTTAAAAATGATATTTTCACGTTTCGACTCTCTTGAAAAAGTGCAATGCAATTTGTTAGCACTTTTCAAAATACTATTATCTCGTTTTATGTACATTTTGGAAAACAATGCTGTATCATATTTTATGCGCCTTTGAAAAAGAGTAATATCATGATTTATGCCTTTTTTGAAAAAGTGTAACATCGTGATTTATGCCTTTTTTGAAAAAGTGTAACATCGTGATTTATGCCTTTTTTGAAAAAGTGTAATATTATGATTTATGCCTTTTTCAAAAAGTGTAATATTATGATTTATGCCTTTTTGAAAAAGTGTAACATCGTGATTTATGCCTTTTTTGAAAAAGTGTAACATCGTGATTTATGCCTTTTTTGAAAAAGTGTAATATTATGATTTATGCCTTTTTCAAAAAGTGTAATATTATGATTTATGCCTTTTTGAAAAAATGTAATATCGTGATTTATGCCTTTTTGAAAAAGTGTAATATTATGATTTATGCCTTTTTGAAAAAATGTAATATCGTGATTTATGCCTTTTTTGAAAAAGTGTAATATTATGATTTAAAACATTAGAAAATGTTACTGTCACGTTTTGCCGTCTTTGAAAATGCCGTGTGTTACACTTTTAGAAAGCTAAATTCAGGTTGTGTCTTTTTATAAAATCGTCATTTCATGTTTTGCTACTTTTCCAAATGTTGGTATCCCTTTTTATCCTTTCCTAAACATGTAGATTCGTAGTTTGAAATTGGAGAAAATGACTAAACAACCTACGTTATATTTGCAAGGTCCCTGACTATAAATATGGGCTGCTTTGATGTCTATATCTTGATTTGGCGAATCTTTAACTGGAGAAAAATGAAGAATGTAACTACTTAGACGGACGAGAATCCCTTCTTCATTCTCACACATTGTTTTCCTCACGAATTCCAGCTCAACTTCCTCTTTCCGTTCCGTTTCACTCCACTCAAAGTCATAGCCAATATGCAGTCATACACTCCATCGAGTATACATATAGGTATACACATAGCATTGCCAACTCATCAAAGAAAATGAATGGGGAAAGATGCGGAAAAATATAAAAGACCGGATATTATTATACCTACCTCAGAGAACTACTGATACGAAATAAAAGTGAGTGATTTTCCAGGAAAGATTTTGTTGAGTTGAACGTTTCCGACGAAAGCAGCTGTGTCCAGCCAGAAAGAAGCAGAAACAAAAATCTAGACTGGACTAAATGCCGAAAGTATAATTAGAAATAGGAAGGCAAGCATGTAGGTAGCCACTTTATTGTTTTCAGTTTTTCCTATTTTAATTACTACTGCAGTACCCTTAAGAGCCAAAGCGCCATTTACCAGTTAGTGCAGACATGGATCAGTTAAATTGGTGTATAATTTAGGTACTCTCGAGTTTATTCTCAAAACTAACGTTGTGACAATCTACGTACCGTAAACTCTCTAATAGAACGCCCGCGCACTATTCCATTCAGCCCCTCGGACCCCCGCGTACAATTAGAGAC
>JAQFZC010000877.1:0-38258 GCA_034695205.1 Dicyrtoma fusca | reverse complement strand
CTCTTTTTCTACATTTTTCACAATTTTAACACCTCCTATGCTTAACACACAGATACATACGCTCTCCATTTACACTATCCCTATGCTCATATCTACTACTCATGCTGTTTTCAAAAGGTGTAAATACTACTTTAAGACAGTTTTTAAGGGCTTAAATTGTAATCATACTGTTTCCAAAAGGTGTGAATACTACTTGTAGACACTTTTTAAGCAGTCTCAGAATCAGTTTAACTAATTTTGAAAAGTGTAAATAGCACTTATGTACACTACTTTTAAAAAAAAGAAAATGAGTTTTATACACTTTGTAAACGGTAACAAAAGGGTTTTTACACGTTTTATTAACTCGCAGTTGATTGTGACTTACGCTACACAATGCTTCTTGACCCACGATAAACATGTGCCATGCTCTTCCTATAAAAATAAGATACAACACAAATTCCAAGAAAATCTGACAAGCTTTCATTAATTAAAAAATCAAAACAACGAGCATACGACCATACAGAGTTATTTATAAAGACACAACTTATTTAATAGTTATTTTAATACCAGAATCACGAAATTGAAATTTGCTAGCCTTGGCTATGGTCTATGGCTATGGCTTTGGCTTTGGAATTGGTTTAAAGTTAAACGTCGAGCTATACCGAAGCTATTGCTATATAGTATATCGTTCAATACAATAAAAGCTATATACCCAAAGGTAATGCCTATACATATATAATGTTTCTGTGTCTGTCCCTCGAATAGCTTCTAGTTTAAGGATTACTTTTGTTTTTATTTTTTATTTTTAAGGTTTCATTTTCTCAGGTAATTCAAGCTGTAAAACAATGTTCTTACACGACAGAGGCAAACTTTATAGCAAAAAGCCAGCCCTTTGAAAAAAAAAGTACCTAAATAAATAAATGGCAAAAACTCTAAAAAAATTGGAGCGATCCCCCATGTTGTAGACATATCCTTAATCCAATTCTATTTTGTGTTTTTTTTCCTTCTTATAATAAAAATTATACAATTACTGCAATCATTGCGATCATCCCATACACACACAGTAGTAGTACATGGCACAGTTCTCCGTTTAAAGACATTAAAAATAAATGTAACAGGGCCAACGGCAACGGCACTATATGATTCTGGTCAGGAAAATGTAAACAGAAAAAAAACATACCGTAAATAAGGCAAAAATGACGCATAAATTCAAAATCATAATCGTAATTTAGAATTCAGCTATAAATGTTATTATATCATATAATTATTATATTATTGGTCGATGAAAGAATCCCGTGGAAAACTTCGCACGAGTTCTATACAAGTACCTGTGGTATAAAGGCATAAGGTATATAGTACGGCTATATAGTATAGACTATGTATATAGTGTATATAGGGGCATTAAATAGATTAGCATGGCTATATACACGATGATGGTAATGGTGGTCTGGTGGTGGTGATGCAACCGTAACAATAAGACTGGGACTCCACGACTCTTTTTCGTGTAGTAAAAACTCGTAGATGCTCGTAAAATTATGGATTTAATTTACACTTATAATCTAAATGATGTGAAACTGAAACACAAACTTTGGAAAATGAAACTATACAACTAGTACGCCAAGTTGATTTTTGATACACAGGAGAAGACCAGGTAGGTATAAGGAATAAAAAAGACAAAGTATACTTGAATCAGAATGTAAACATTTTATATGGGCATTATTTACATCTTAGGTGCCCTATGCTGATAGTGTGATAACCTATAGTGTGTAGGCAGATGTATGTATCTGTGTGCCATCCTTGTAGTCAAATGTAGTAAAAACTGTGATAATTATAAGTCATGTTTTACAGAGTAGCATGCATAAGCATGAAAGGGCCTCGCAGAAATACTGAATCGTGGGTTCAGTCAGTGTGATTTCTACAGCATTAATTTAAAGGGGTCAAATATACGGTGTGGTTCTGGTTTTGGGCTTTTAAATGTGCAAAACCTGATATTAGCAATTCAAAAAGGTGCGAAACCTGAAATTAGTATTTCAGAAAAGTTCAAAACCTGAAATTACCATTTCAGAAAGGTGCGAAACCTGAAATTACCATTTCAAAAAGGGGAAAAACCTTAAATTAGCATTTCAAAAAAGAGCAAAACCTAAAATTAGCATTTCAAAAAAGTGCAAAACTTGAAATTATCATTTTAAAAAGGAGCAAAACCAGATTTCATCATTAAAAGAAAGTGTAAAACCAGATATTACCATTCCAAAAACCTGCAAAACCCAATTACATATAGCATTCCAAAAAGGCGCAAAACTCGATAATAATATTCCCAAAAAGAGGAAAACCTGGTTTTATTATTC
This sequence comes from Dicyrtoma fusca, assembly GCA_034695205.1. Classification (NCBI taxonomy): domain Eukaryota; kingdom Metazoa; phylum Arthropoda; class Collembola; order Symphypleona; family Dicyrtomidae; genus Dicyrtoma; species Dicyrtoma fusca. Next base: position 35,934 of record JAQFZC010000877.1, on the reverse strand, counting down.
TAAGAAAGAGTAAAACCTGATCTTACTATTCCAAAAAGGTGCAAAACCTAATCTTACCATTTCAAAAAAGTGTAAAAACCTGGTATACCACCTTTCCAAAAACGTGAAAACCCGATTACAGCATTTAAAAAACATTCAATCTACACCGCTATTGACACGCCTTCGAAGCAACCAGCATGGATTATATCTCTGTTTCCCAAACGCTCTAAGAGCAACATGCATTTAAATTCCAGCGGCGTCGAGGCGTTTCACTAATTATTTAATTTTATTTTATTTACTACAGTAAACTTAGGTAACTTATTTGTACTGTATTGTGAAGGAGTCCATCATTGGAAATCCGTATATATTGTATACTGAATGATTTGACACTTTAATAAAGAAACCAAAACGTAATATGTGACAAGTCCCTATAGTAGAGCAGTAAAAGATGACATACCTAATTATGTAGCACAGGGTCCACTCCACGTTAAACCCTCGATCGTCTATAATTCATACAGTAATCACAGCCAGCTTTTAACTTTTAACTTGAGAACCAATTTATCTTATCTAACGATACTTTATAGTGTATTCTAATCCTTCAGTGAGTGATACATAGCCTCGTGCTATATGCAGTCTAGTAACCTATATAGCCATACATATAGCCATACTGATGCTATGTACATATAACTAATGGACTGTGTATACCGTTTCTGTATAGCCCCGTAAAACTACACTTAAAATATCATACAGTTACAGTAACTCTCATTATATAATAAATATTATATCATAGCTAAAAAGCACTGTAAAGCACTGCCTTGCTTTACATTCAGGTAGGTAGGTATTCGATTTTAACTTTGCTATGCTTGGCTTTGGATTTTTGGATTTAGCATTGTTGCCTTTGCCTTGTGCATTATTATTCCCGTGGAAGTGTGTGGAATGTGGACTGAAAGGGAGAATAGTAAAAAAAAAAGTGAAAAAAAACGAGAGCAGTGAATTGGCGTGAGAAAATAATTTACGTACCCCTTACCATTCGGCATTCCATTGGATTGCCAGCAGAGTCATAATACAGTCAGCCCATGCTTTACAATCATTTTATAATAATAGTAATACCCACAATAATAATAATAATACTGTCATAAACTACCATCAATAGCCATAGGAATGGCCAAGCCAAAGCTACCAACAATGGAAACGTTTTAGCACAGGGCTGCTATACTCCGCTATATACTGTGTGGTACACTATGCTTACTTGTGGGGTGGCAATTAGAACGGGATTAGACTTAGCCGTTGATTTTGAAGCATAAGTTTACTAATAATTATTATTGTGGATGAATTTTTTTTTCTACCCCAGAAAATAGTGGGACTATATAAAGTGAGTGGGAGCGGGTTAGTTGATTAGTACTGAGTTAGAATTGTGGCACACTACAACAATCAAAACTAACAACTAATTTGGAAAATTTATTCAACTAGAGCAACATGGGTTATTCAGGAATTGTAAGTTTAAAATTTTACCAACTCTCACTAGTCAGTTTTTTACAAATTCACTGTGCAAGAATAGCGCCGTTTTTGTTTTTGGATTTAATTTTTTAAATTTTTCGAAAAATTGTGCACTATTTACGAATTTAAATTAAGTGGACCGTTGTAAACACATTTTGAAAAAGAATAGCAAATTTTTGAGCAATTGCTGTTAGATTTTATTTTTTTACAAATTTTTTTAATACTGGCTCGTTTGTACTCTAATCGGACCTCTAACTTTCGTTCTTGATTAATGAAAACATTCTGGGCAAATAATTCATAAGACTTTTGAATATAATTGAGTACAATGTAATTCTGGTCTTGTTTAACAGTGCTTGACCCTAGCGACGTTAGTGGCTGCAACTTTGGCTCAATATGGTCATCCTGGCTATGGACATGGACACGGACACGGACATGGGCATCACGCTGCATATGAGCATGACGGGGGTCATCACGACCATGGACACGGTCACTATGCCGCTCCGGTCGTCAAGGCTGCCGTGACGAAAGTTGTCGCTCATGTGCCCAAGGCTGTTGACTACTATGTAAGTACAACCCACGTTTTTTAACCTTTTCAGAACGGTAATAAATAAGTAAACATATAGTTTGAACACGCTTCGAAAACTGGTAGTTTATAGTTTTAACCTTTTTGAATGTGCTAGTAACTAGATGGGAATTCTTTCGAAAATGTTGTTTCCTTGTTTTGACCTTTTTGAAAGTGCGAGGCAGTAGTTTTATTTACTTTTGAAAATATGATTTTCCTGGTTTGAACTTTCTGAAAGTGCCAGTTACTAGTTTTAGTTGTTTTTGAAATTGTAGTTTTCTTGTTTTGATCTTTTCTAAAGTGTTAGTTTCTTGTTTTGATCTTTTCTAAAGTGTTATTTTCTTGTTTTATATCTTTTTTAAAGTGGTATTTTCTTGTTTTAAATCTTTTCTAAAGTGTTAGTTTCTTGTTTTCATATTTTCGAAAGCATTAGTTACTAGTTTTGAGTGTTTTTGGAAATGTTGATTTCCAGTTTTAATCTACTTAAAAGTGTGAATTTCTTGTTTTGACCTTTCTGAAAATATTAGTGACTAGAAACTAGTTTGATGGATGGTTTGAAAATATTATTTATTTTATAAATGTAACCATTTGTAATTTGAATTGACAGGCATACCCTAAGTACAGCTATGCATATGGAGTACAGGATCATCACACTGGGGATGTCAAGTCCCAACACGAGTCACGTGACGGAGATGTTGTCAAAGGTGCAAACAACATTTTGACCAAAGTCCTTTTGGGCTTTTTTAAATTTTTAATTAAACTAAATACAAGTTGTTGTAACAACAATGGCAATTTGAATTTAATTTAAATCATCAGGTCAATACTCAGTTCTCGACCCTGACGGTAGCTACAGAACTGTGACCTACACTGCCGATTCCATTCACGGTTACAATGCCGTCGTAGAGAAGACTGCCCCATCCGTTCACGCAGTGGCCAAGGCCGTAGCACCCGTAGCCGTCAAAGCTGTGGCTCCAGTCAATGGACATGGACACGGTCACGCACATGGACACGGACACGGTCACGGACACTCCCACGAGTATGGAGCTCCAGCTTATGGTCACTCTGCTGAGTATGGAGCCCCTCACGGTGGCCATCATGGACATCATAGCTATGCTGTCCCTGTGGTCAAGGTAAGCTATGTTAGTCTCGCAAAAATACAAGTATTTAGTAGCTAGGCTTTGCATTCGTTGTGCGGTGCACTTTTGGGAACACTTATTTAGGTGATTTTGAGCTTTGAAAGCATACAACTGTGAACGCTGTTACGCTTTTAAAAACATGCATTTGCTATATTTCACACTTTAGAAACATTCACTTAACATGCATTTGTGTGTTTCACGCTTTTGAAAACATGCACTTTTGACATTTCACACTTTTAAAAACATGATTTTGTGACATTTCACACTTTTAAAAACATGCGTTTGTGTGTTTCACACTTTCGAAAACATGTAATTAGGACATTTTCACACTTTTGAAAACATGTATTTGTGTCCTTTTACACTTTCAAATCATCCTTTGTGAGATTTCACACTTCTAAAAACATGCATTTATGATGTTTCACACTTTTAAAAACAAGCATTTGTGGGTTTCACGCTTCTGAAAACATGCACTTTTACACAATTTCACACTTTTAAAAACACGCGCTTTTAGAACAAGCATTTTTAACTTTTGAAAACAAGGGTCTAAAAAATCCGTTGCACTTGATCAACTCCCTGCCATGGTCAACACATGCAAACACCATCGGTTTTATATTCGATTATCTTGTTAATTACCTTATTAATGTAATAATTAATGACTTAATTAAAAAAGTAGTGGAACACCACTCTACTTTCGAAAAATGTACTCTAATTGCGCTCCTTTACCTCTTTTTTTAACCAGGCTGCAGTCCCAGTCGTGAAGGCAACTCCAGTGATCAAGGCTGTCGTGGCGAAGCCCGCCTACCACCACGCACACGCACCTGCGCACTACGCTCAACCCCGCCTCAGTTACGGCGGCCACGCCCACGGCTACGCCGCAGCTCCCTACGGCTACTCGAAGGAAGTGTCCCACGCCACCGGAGTGACGCACTACGCCCCAGCAGCCGCCGCCGTCGTTCCCCATCACCAGCCCGCCCCTTACCACGCGCATGCGCACGGTCACGGCCATGCGCACGGCGGTCACGATGACTACGGTCACCCCGGCTATGAGAGTGCTGGCTACAGTGCCGAGTACTAAAATACATACCTATAAATACGATAACGATTTGCAATTTTTTTTGGTAATGGTACAAGTGTGATTTATACCAACAGTTAAAAGTTAAAAAAAAAATAACGTCAAAATATACGAAGGAAAAAAAACAAAATGCCAAAGATAAATAGGAATTATTATCTTTAAGCAGTTACCTCTGTACTTTTGTAGGAATTAGCCTCTTCTTCTTTTTTTTACACTTTTATTAATTTCCTTGAGAGAGTTACTATTTATTTTTGTACCCAGTGATTGTTTTTAAAAAACAGTCAAGAAAGTCTTCCTATTTTATTTTTTTTTATTCTAAGTCAGTAATCTTTAATTAAATCTTCCCTTACCATGTTCATTGTAATGTTTGTCAAGTGTGGTCATTCGTCATTTCCTTAATGCCCTCTATTTCCTTCTATTCTTGTGTCAAACTTGTGATTCTTCTTTCACTTTTATTTTCTGAATGCTTTCGCGGTTTCTCTTGAGTCAAAATTTAAATGTTTGGGTCATTTTTACACGCAATGAAAAAAAAATGTATAAAAAAAAATTAATGTAAGCTTCGACGGTGAAATTACATAGAACGAGTCAGAACCGGACTCTGGTATGTACTACTACTGGTTTGATTTAAAAATGAAAATTAATTACAGCTTTTAATTATTGCAATTAAAGGAAACAAGGTCGTGTAACTATGTAACAAAGTTTCACTTTTTTGTTGTATTTACCGTGTTTTCAGAGTCAAATCAGTGGGAGGTCGTTATAAACATTGTATACACATACTATATATAAAAACATATATATATATATAACTGTCCTATATACTTTTGTAATTTTACTTACTATACGCGGTAATATATACACCACATAGAATTATTACAAAATTCTCACCTGTTCTTGTTTTATATGATGAAATAATTATGTAATAATTTGTAATTCCAAAATTGTGGGTGGTGCTTCTGTGGCCTGGGTCAATCATAGTCTATGGAGCTAATTCACATATTTTGAATAAAGAAAAATATTTTTATATTTGATTTCAATACAAAACTTTTGATTCAAGAGTCAATTTATTTCGATGGTTTTGGTACACAATGCATTAGACATAGGCTGGATTTTTCTGTCATTCATACAAAAAACCTTAGAAATTACAAAATATTTAGTATGAATGCACACCAAATAAAATCAATATCCAAAATAAATGAGTGTATTTTTTATTGAAGTGAAATATAAGATGGAATGTTGTAGAATGTACAAACAATATAGCCGTTAACCAAAGCATACAATCCAGAAATGTAACGCAAGAAAAATAAAATACGGCAGGTGTATACCAACAATTACTGCTATGTAAATACATAATTGCACAGCTTGACGCTGTCCAAAGTTTTCCTTATGCTGAAGACTAATTTATTCGGAATTAGTTGGAATCAAAACCTTAATAAGTAAATGGAAACCTTCTTTTACTTCTTACATAATTTTTCTATCTATTACCGACATCTCACATTTTTAAAATTTACCTTACCAACCACTTCCTTACCAGTATTTTGAAAATATTTTAAAAGCTGAAATAAATGCAGAAAATACTGCAAAACATTAGGGAGGGGAAGGGGTATTGGCGTGTGTTAGTTTTATAATGCTATGGGTTAAGGAACGGGGTCGAAAGCCAAAGCTATTTTGTTAGGCTACACAGTACATATAGGGTACAGCCCTAACGTTAAAAACGGGATTAAAATGTTGGTGAGATGTAAGATTAATTTTTTACCTAAAAATAAGTTTACGATAAGGCTAAACAATTATAGTCTATATTATTGGGTGGCGTTAAACAATTTTGTTTTTCCAGCGTTACTACAATTCATAAACCGAAACAACGCGTGCAATAGTTTTTCCTCAGCTAGATTGGATTGTGTACACCGCCAAAATAAAAGTTAGGACGCACAAAGTGTAAGAATGTCCACACGCCATCTTTTGCAAGCACAGCAAACCTTGTTGCTTATGGAGGCTAAAATGGCTCACTGGGAACACGGACCAACGCTTGGAACAGCAAGGAATCTGTAAGCAGAAATAAATATAGTTATAAACTTACATAGTTGTTTGGTTTTGGTTAACGTTTTATAATAATGCTATATTCTTACATGCACTTTTAACTGGTACAAAAATTTCACCTTTGTAAAAGTGCAAATTACTTGTTTTGACCTTTTTGAATGTGTAACGTTCTAGAATTGACTTTTTTGAAAATACTGGTTACTAGTTGTACATCCTTTTGAACGTGGTTATTTCTAAGTTTCGACATTTTTGAATGTTTAAGTTACTAGTTTTGACCTTTTTTAAAACTGTATTTTCTAGTTTTGACGTTTTGGAAAGTGTCATTTTGTAGACTAAACACTTTTGTAAAGCATTACTTCCATGGTTCCCAGTTCCGAATAGGTTAACGCATATATTTCAAGCTTTTCTTCGCTTACTGGGTTTGACGTTGAAGATTTTACATTACCTTATTCACTAATGAGAAATGAATTGAAAACGAAAAGTAAACTTAACCGAAATTATAAATCATGAGACGGCTAAAATTATAATTGGTGAATAGTTGCCGTAATGCGTAGTGTGTAAAATGAGTACAATGGGTACCCGTGATCTATTTAACTCTCCATAGTTGATTTTAAATGCAGCTAGCAGCGTCACTGTCGCTAAAAGTTGGCTATTTATGCAAAAGGGGGAGCGTATAACTAATTCCTTTACAATGCCTACAAACTTTTTGTTTGTATTCGTGTGAACCGTGTTGCTAGCTTTTAGCGTAACTGCAGAGTATAGTACTACTACTACAGTGTAGCAAATATATGAGAAATCTTCCCTTGCTACTGGCATAACTTACATATTAGAACCATTTTTGCTCACAGGCAGTAAACGCTGCATTTATTTTTTAAAGCTTAAACAAACATTGAGAAATCATGGAAGGAATGCTACTCAAAAGAGCTTTTATTCAACTAAAGGCATTTTTAACACGGTCAGAATGAGTAGTGAACAAGAAATTTACATTTTCCAAAAGGCCAAAACCAGAAATTAACATCTTCATAAAGGTTAAAAGAGTAGCTAATTGTTGCAAAACAATCAAAACTATAGTCACTTTTACTTTGAAATTGTTCAAAACAAGAAAAACGAGCCGAACCAAATCAAGAAGTTAACCTCGTTAAAAGGGTCAAAACTAGAAATGATTACCTGTAAAACGATCCAAGTAAGAAATTAATACTTTTGAAAAGGTCCAAACAGGAAATGTACACTTTCAAAAAGGTATAAGCAAGAAACTAACGCTTTCAAAAGGGTCAAAACAAGGAACTAGCAATTTAAATAGGGCCAAAGCAAGAAATAATTCCTTTAAAAAGGTTCAAAACAAGGAATTCACATTTTAAAAAGGGGCCAAAGAAGGAATTTACACATTTATAAGGGGTAAACCAAGAAATTTACACTTTCAAAAAGATCCAAACAAGAAATTTACACTTTCAAAAAGGTCAAAAGAAGAAATTTAAACTTTCAAAAAGGTCAAAACAAGAAATTATCACTTTTAAAAGGATCAAAACATGGAATTAACACTATAAAAAGGTCCAAACAGGAAATTTATTCTTTCAAAAAGGTCAAAACAAGATAATAACACTTTCAAAAGTGTCAAAACGAGAAAGTATCACGTTTAAACGGGTCCTGACAAGGAATGCCTACTTTAAAAAGGGTCAAAACAAAAAATTAACACTTTCAAAAAGGTCAAAACAAGATTACTAACACTTTCAAAAGTGTCAAAACGAGAAAGTATCACGTTTAAACGGGTCCTAACAAGGAATTCTTACTTTAAAAAGGGTCAAAACAAAAAATTAACACTTTCAAAAAGGTCAAAAGAAGACACACTTTCAAAAAGGTGAAAACAAGATACTAACACTTTCAAAAGTGTCAAAACGAGAAAGTATCACTTTTAAAAGGATTAAAACATAAAATTAACACTATAAAAAAAATACAAACAGGAAATTTACTCTTTCAAAAAGGTCAAAACAAGATACCTACTAACACTTTAAAAATTGTCACGTTTAAAAGGGTCTAAACAAGGAATTCCCACTTTAAAAAGGGTCAAAACAAGACATGACCACTTTCAAAAGGGTCAATATAAGAAATTCACACTTTAAAAAGGGGCAAAACAAGGAAATAATACTTTACAAAGGAGCAAAACAAGGAGTTAATACTGGAATACTCAAAAAGGAGTAGCATCAAACATATTACAGTTTCGAAATCGTCAATTGTTGTAACACCCGCTAATGTTGCAGATGTGAGGGCAACATGCGTTCAATTAAAATAAATTCTCATTAATTGTATTTATATTATAATGATTAATCTTGTACTGCATTATAGATCTTGAGTAAATCTGCTTGACAATACAACACCTGAGTTTAAGGAACTTCATTAAAGCTTGAATTGAAAACAAATGGCGTTCAGTGTATCCAACAGGTTTTCACTTTTTTATCCTGTTTTTCCATGCAATTCATTGCCCTTTCTTTTCCCTTTACATATCGTCTGCGCAAATGCAATGTGTCCCAAGTCTAGTCTCAGCTTAATTGCAATATGTCTCAAGTCCTTATAATGAAAATTATCATTATATGACAAAACTGGTGAATAACACATTTCAAAACGGTCAAAACTAGTAAATGACACTTTTTCAAAACGGTCAAAACTAGTAAATGACCTTTTTTCAAAACGGTCAAAACTAGTAAATGACCTTTTTTCAAAACGGTCAAAACTAGTAAATGACACTTTTTCAAAACGGCCTAAACAAGTAAATGACACTTTTTCAAAAGGGTCACAACTAGTTAATGACACTTTTTCAAAAGGGTCAAAACCAGTAAAAACACTTTCTTAAAATGGTCAAAACTAGTAAATGACACTTTTGCAAAAAATGGAAAATATTATTATGTAGACTTGGGACATATTGCAATTAAGTTGAGACTGGACTTGGGACAAATTGCATTTACACAGACGATATGTCCATTCATGTTCCATCAATCAAGTTTACGAGCTTAAAGGCGACACTGAATGCAATACAAATGAGCAATGAAGTACAAAATTCTTTTCATTTATTGCGCCATCACCATTAGAGATTGGCGACATTGAAAAATGGCTCTCATTGGAATTTTTTAATGCAATTACATACAACTTTTTTGCTTTACTGCAATTGCATTGAACTTGTCTTATTCGACGCACTTACTTCTAGTGACGTTGCACTTTAAATACTAAAAGCTTAAAAGCTTTATCTGAATGTAGTTTTTGCTTGTTTTGCTTCTTATTGCATTGGTTCTCTGCATTTATTTTTAATAATAGTTTTATTAGGCTTATTGTTATCTTAAATTACTCTGGTTTACTTACTTATCAGCTAGTTATTTTTTTCCGCGTCTTCATCGCATCGTCGTGGTCGCGTGTCACATTCAATTAAGTTACTAGTGCAGAGCTCTAGATAGACCAAGCCAATGAGTAGGTAAGTACAGAGTTATTTATTATTATTATCCATTTAATCTCTTGAATTTATTTAAATTTAAATGTAAATTACCGCCACAACTATACACCCAAATAGATTGTAGAAAAATGTTACCTTTTTTGCTACGAAGTAGTAAAAAATCGGAATTTTAGGATTCCCTTAGCTACGTAATTTAACCTTTTCGAACCAGTAATATTCTTAGCTTTGAATGTTTTTGAAAAAATGGAACTTCTAGTTTGAACCATTTGAAAACGTTAATTTCTAACGTTCTTACCTTTTGAAAATGTTACTTAAGAGTTTTGACCATTTTGAAAAAGTGTTATTTACTAACTTTGACTGTTTTGAAAAAGTGCTATTTACTAATTTTGACCGTTTTGAAAAAGTTTTATTTACTAATTTTGACCGTTTTGAAAACGTTTTATTTACTAATTTTGACCGTTTTGAAAAAGTGTTATTTACTAATTTTGACCGTTTTGAAAAAGTGGTATTTACTAATTTTGACCGTTTCAAAAAAGTGTTATTTACCAGTTTTGACCGTTTTGAAAAAGTGTTATTTACTAATTTTGACCGTTTTGAAAAAGTTAATCTATTGAATTAAGCACTTTTGTGACGCATTCTTTCCATGGTTCCCCAGTTGCGAATAGGTTAAGAGGGCATTTTTTGATTGCGGTATCAGTTGCGTTTGGGCTATTTTTTTATTGTAATTTTAGTTTGATTGGCTTGCTAAAAAAAACTTCATTGTGTTAGTTAAGGCGTAATCGGTAATGTAAACAAAGAGACCCAGCGAGATGAGCGAAACCAAAAAGTTCACAAGCTTAGTGAGCGTTCTAGTACCTAACGCCGTTGCCATCGAAGGTCGCCAGGAAGAATGATTACCATTATATTTTCATTGAAATTAATTTACTGCAAAATCAAAATCAAGCAGAGCAGTTATAGTCAATAGTAGTAAACAAAAACAGCTCATCGCAAGAAATATGTATGTATATGTACACAAGTAATCTATGGCTATTTAAGAGAGCCTTTATTATATGATTTACGATGACGATGTATACGAAGGTGGATTGAAAGCAAATAATATACCTACTGCTCAAACAACCTTAACAGTAAATATCAATTTTCTTATTTATATGAACAGGACCAAATTACTGTGTTCGTGTTATGTAATAATTTATTACTTAGCCAACTACTTTACATACCGTTTTAAATTAAGTAGTACCTGTTGGACGGATAAAAGGGTGTAGATCACCAAGTTCCCTTCCAGCATAGCCGTTGCTTACATAACTTGTATTACATTACAAGGTTTTGTCTAAATTAGACCAGACGGAAAGGTGTGTAAAGGAAGCCTCTTTACTTGTGTACATACGATACGTTCACGTTTTACCCAGGGTTTTTTAAACTTACCATACTCGAACCTTTAGTCACTATTTATGTATGAGATCTGGCTATTCTAATTTATTAACTAATGCTCTATAACTATAAATGAATTACATTAGCAGTGGGCTACCAAGATAAGGACTTTATGGTCTGGCTCGCACCGCGTTATAAATAAAAGCCAAACTCTCGACGCAAAAAAAAGTTTGAATATTTTACTGGTATTGCACTGATGCAATGCAATATACCTACTACTTTTGTCTACATACACAGAAAAAAAGGACCATTGTTTTAATCATGCCTATTGGATTACTATGTACAAGTACAATTGACGGTACTTGTGTTTTAACTTATAATTATCTTTTTGTACTGTACTGGGCACAAGCATATTTTAAACAGGTACAGACAAACCCAGCGTGATCTGTTTTAAGAAATCTATTGTGTAGTTAGGCAGCGAATAATTTTGCTTGCGTAATGACAAAACAAGGCTTTACTGGCTGACTTAAGATCGAGCAGGAAGTCATGCGGAGTGGCCCAATGTCACCTTTTCAACGTATTATCTGTATTGATCCAATAATTAAGGAATTCAGTGAAAAAGAGGTAACGGGCTTTGGCGTTTTTCTCAATGCATTTGTTGCATAAGAGTGTGACAGATACCAAATAAGATTAACACTGAATCAATCCTTTGCTTTAACAAGTAAGCAGTCTACTGACCGCTACGTTATGTGCAACTATGCCTTTAACATCCAGCATGCATTTATGTCAGGATCGGACATCACATAATTTATTGTTTAGTTAGGAAACCTTTTGAATAAAAAAGTTTAATTCGGTTGAAATAATTTTAAAAAACAGTCAATCTCATCACTCTTAAGCTAAACTAATTCGCTTTTGACTTTGCCCTTGGAGCCTTCATTTATTACTTGCGTCTCTATTTTTATTCCATCACTCTAATAATTATTATATTGAATGACATAGTACTAATGGCACCAACCCCGGGAGAGCTATAAAAGCCGATTAATCCTGTTGACGCTTTTGTTAAAAGGAATTCGCTTAGAGTCAACCTAGGCAAAACAAAGTTGATCATTTGCAGAAGACGAACCAAGCTAAACATGGAGATAACAAATACTAATCTGTACTAGGCTGAAAAGAAAATCGAGCAAGTAAGCACCTATACCTACCCCTTCACTTTCAATAGAAACACACTTAACAAGGCTAAGGAAGCTCTGGGTCAGCTTTACCCGCTAATCCATAGAAGCAACACAAGCAATATCAAATTTAGATTGGAACTTTTTAATGCCATAGTAAGATCAATTATTTCTTACTCTTGATAAATCTCTATTTATCACGTCCAGAGTCTTATGGACTCTGGACAAATTTGTCATTTAATAAATATTATTTAGTTCAGAGTACATGGACTTTGAACTTATTATGGTAGATTACTCTAAAATTGTAAAGTTAGAGTGTACACAGTACACTCTGACTCATATTAATTATCTGTGTTTTTGAATGTTCTATTTACAAAGACTGAGTATAAATACTCAGTCTTACCTACGTTAAGGCATCAGTGGTTGTGGAGGCCTGTCCTCCCAACTGCTGGTCAAATCTCTTTGCCAGTCCAGTTCTGGAAGTTCTATCTTTTCCTTTGACTATGTACATAGTTATATAAAAATAAAATTAGTCTTCTTCTTTCAAAATTAAAATTATACATTTTCTGAGTCATTTACATGTTATACTTATAGGTGTATAACACTCTTCACCAGTTTGGGCATTTAATTATTTGGAAGAACAAGAAAAGTTTGAAACATTGTTCTTATGGGGATTACTCAATACAGTCAACCTAACACCTGACTACATCCTTTAACTACAAACAAATTCCACTGCCATCAGGTTCATTCTCTTCAACTGCACAATAAAACGCATAGTGAAACCCGTATTTCAAAAAGGCACATACGGCATAAACTACAACTGCTATCTGGAACTAACTTAGGTGAGCAAAACCAATGAAAATCATAACTGGACCCTGCGAGTTAAATCACTTTTTCACAAGCTCAAGCTGGAATTCCAATTCGGAGCATTTACCCCAAACAGTACGAAAAAAGAAGCTAATGCACTAATATTAAAAGCAAAACTGAACTCTATAAGCATGGATATAGAAGCAAGGAGGAATACCCCAATAATGAAACACCATTTGAAATTATAAACACATGTTAGATGTAGCAGGCTGCATAATACTAAATAGTCCTGGGATGATAAAATCAATACATTAGATCAGATTTGGACTCTCAATAATATAAGTCAGAGGTAAAAGATCCTGCTTATTGAAATCAATCAGCATTGGAACCGAAAGGCGTCAACAAAGTGTGGCTACTCTGAGGGGGCGGTAGAGGATCTCTAACAAATTTTGAAAAAGTGCCCGATATTCGACAGTTTGAGGGCTGTGATTGACATACAGGGGTACAGAACTGACAACATAACAAGGATGTGTGGAGATGAGTCACTAGATGAAAATCGACTAACTGAAATCCTTAAATTCCTGGGTGAGGTTGCCGAGATCTGTGACCAACTTACAACCGACAGCGCCAGAAGCAGCAAATTGACCGCAGAGATGACAGATGACATCAATTTTTTATTTTTTATTTTTATTCTACAAACGGATTTGTCTTTAAGTATTCGCCTTATAAGCGAAGAACCTTATAACCATAGAAGCTATACACAAATGAAACGCCACGCAATGATACTACGATAATTTTTTTTATAAATAGCAAATACACATTTAATAATATTTTAATGCAAGATATTTCAACATTTCAAGGATTTTTTTCAAGCAATAATCTTCTAATTACACATTTCTGTAAATGTAGTGGGGTTGTAACGGCTGTACCCATATATCAACTAGAAGAATAAATTTATATTATATGCATAATTATAATATTGCATGGCATAACATAGTATTTTTCCAGTGAAAAATAATTATGCGTGATTTGGATTAAGTTCGATTCGCTTCTGATATTTTCAAGCGTTACCTTAACCATGTGTTTTCATTACAACTAACAGTGTGATGGTAGCGTCAGTCAAAATTTGTTAAAAATAAATAACAAAGGAATAAAAATATCTACTTTTTATTTCATCATTAAATAGTTTCTCCAAATCGGGCATCTGGCTCATGGCATCTGCATATAAAAAATCTACAAAATGTAGGTAGGTATGTAGAAGTTGTTTAATGCGCTTTAGACTTCACCGCTGCCCTTTAGTTAACATCAGTGTTGAACATGCCGCCAATGTTGCGGTCTTTGTCAAACCAAACTAAATATTTAGTCTACTTGCCAGGTGGACCTGCGTCCATGTTTTAACAGGCAGCTTTTTAATTTTACACCACCAAATAACATGAACAATTATTAGTGTACACGTGGGCACCCAGCGCCCCGTTATATTGCCCTTGTATTCTGTTAGGCAGCACACGAGACGTCGCCAGGTCTACCACCAGCCCACCTCATAGTCCAGGTTTTGTCTATGTAGTAGGAAAAACACATAGGTATGCACATGTAAAAATTACTTTGATTGAAATTAGGTATTAAAATACTATACGTTGCGTTATACATAAAAACCTATGTTACTGTATCTAATTGGTAAATATTACAAAAAATCAACGTTGACGATCCGCTGACATAACATAGTTGATCCCACTAATCCCACAATAATATAATTTGAGATGCTGTGTCTGCTACGCAAGGTTGAAGGAATTAATTACGACTACCCATGCGGTCTGGACCACGTGAGAAGAACGTGTCTACATTCCTTGGGACTTACGTACACCTACTCACTGGGGCTTATTGCGTCTCCCACAGAGAACCCACATTTGACTTCCGGAGAACAAAATAGAGAGCTCGCGAAGTGTATGATTTATGCAGATGTAATAGCCGCCCCTGCCATTTTTGAATAATACACAGAATAAAAAAGTAATCATTGCGATGAAAACAGCCAAAATGTGACAGGCAACCAATCTCTTTGGTATTTCGTCAATCTTGGATACTTTAAGGCCATCGTCAATAATCATAGCATACCAAATACATGAAAGTGTTTTACTTTTGTAAGATCGTAATTTTGAGTTAAACTCGTTTAAAGTCCGCTGTATATTTTCATCTTGCCTTTTTAAAATTTTATTTCTGGTTATTATAGTCTAATGCATATAGGGGAAAAAAAACTTTATCCGTGAAGGGCTCTGCCAAGACAATTTTAGAATGTTTAGCAAGTCTCCTTGATATTTGTCAGTCTACCGAGGGAATAGGTAATCTTAAAGCATCTATAGATACATGTTTTTTCCCATTAAGATGAACAGTTTCATAAGTCTCAAGTGCAATAGAAACAACAATGAAATATGATGATGGAATTTCGCAGATGAAATAACTTTCTTCCGTAATTGAGGCTTCCAAAAGGTGTACTAACTAGCATGTATATTTTTGTCGAATATACATATATCCACAATGCTTATAGGCTTAAATAAATGTGACCTGGACTAGTAGTACTATAGGTGTATATAGAGTCTACTGTCTACGTTAAAATTGGCAAGCATATTTGCATCCTGAATAATTTGTATTATACCATCTTATATTGTATCTATTGAGCTGTCTACTTGAGCCATTTAAGGCACTTTTTGTTTGGGCAATCAGATCAGATTTATCATCACATGCATCATGTTTGCCATTGTGAGTGTAATTTAGCTGAGGTGCAAGGCAACGCACTGGGGGTGTGTCACATTTTGCTTCCTATAACTCAAGGTCAGGCAAACAAAACAGCTATATAAGATCATCCGTGCCCTTCTAATTTACACAAGTGTTTGTAACGGAGGTGCTGAAGTGTTCTGTCTAACTAAAAATAAAAACAAAAACTCAAGTGATTCTTAAATAATCGATTGATTAATCATTCGGGAACTGTGTGCTTACGTAAGTTACCATTGTTTCAATTCAATACAAATTGAGTGCGACTTTGTTAAATAAAAATTCTATCGAAAATTTGTGTGGGATTAAAAAGCGTGTTTTGTACACCAGCTGAAGGATAATTGTCGGAAATAATTCGGATTGTTTCTATTTTTAGACAATAAACATCATCATGGAAAATCCTGGAAAGAACAGTTTGCTCGTAATCCTAATTGTCTCCAGTACGCTACTTGATCTGTGTGTAGCAGGGACTGTATATCTGAATGGACCACAACTCCAGGCTTCGGACTTGAGGCAAATTGACAGCTATGTTTCATCTGCACTTCCAATTTACCCCAAAGGCTTTCAGCTGTACAATGCCGGAACTGGTAAAAAAAAAACTTTTTTCCTGTAACTATGAGAGAATGTAAAAAATTATATGTGTGAAGTTAATCCTGTAGATTATGTACTGCAGTATTATATCCGAAGGATAGGATCGAATTCCCCGGAATGGATTTGTCACATTTGCTAAATCAATAACGAGCACTGTCAAAAAATGATTCAAATAGTTTGGGTAACCTTTTTGAAAAGCTTAAAAGCTAATATATTTAGTTTTAATTGTTTTTTAAAAAGAGGAGTCTCTAGTTTTGCACATTTTAAATTAATAATTTCTAGTTTTCTGCCCTTTTAAAAATGTTATTTACTAGATTTGATCTTTCTGAAAGTTTTATTTACTAGTTTTGGACGTCTTGAAAAAGTTTTATTTACTTGTTTTGACCATTTTGAAAAGTTGTATTTAGTAGTTTTGACTGTTTTGAAAGTTATTAACTAGTTTTGACCATTTTGAAAAAGTGTTATTTACTAGTTTTAACCGTTTAAAAACAGTTAATTTATATAATTAAGTACTTTTCTAAAGCATACCTTCCATGGTTCCCCAGTTCCGAATAGGTTAATCCCAATTGATGTAAAGTGTTAAGGTGCAAAATGAGGCATATCTCTGAAAATTAAAACTAAAAAAGGGCACAACACTTTCACGTTCTGCTGTCTGTATGAAACAATGCAAACCCATTCTTTGCACTTTTTAAACTTTGCAAAATCTTGGTTGGCACTCTTTCAAACATTCGCACCATTTACTTGCGCCTTTTGAAACGTGCACAACTTGGATTTGCTTGTTTTTAAAACTGAAGAAAAGGGTCCTACTTCTTACTAAAGTGGAAAATAATGGTCTAAATTGGTTTCTCTAGGATACGTCATTATGCATCTTAATACGCGATATGTGTGCACTGTACATCTTTACACGCTGACGCTCCCCACATCGTTATGCTACGTTATCTCAAATAAATTATTCCTCGTTTAGCCAACGCCCTATGTAATGCCACGTGCAGAATACAAATTCTGTAAAATTCAAAGTTGCGTAGAACCAAATTGAGCTGAAAGTAAAGCGTAAATCCAAACCAATGTAAACATCACTAGTGTACAGCTCACACCTGTACGGCTTACAGAATGAAATACACGTCCAGCACGGTTGGTTTTCGAAATCCGTTGGTGATACAACGTCGCTTATTCCTAATTTTTATTTAATTTTTAATTTTTATAATGTGTTCTTTATGTAAACGCAGGAAATCGGCCAATTATTATTAAAATGAGCAATTCCGACTCCAGAAAGCCCGGACCTGAACATCCTAATCCAGGATATTACACGTACGTTGCATTTGTATGCTTTTAATCTTTTTTTTTATAAAAACAAATAATAATAACTTCAATTACAATTTGATTTACAGGACTCACGTTAGCCACTTATTAATGATTAAGGACTGACACGGTTATAATTAACAGTTTAAACAGTTCATTGGTCTGCTACTGTGATCAAGTGGTAAATTCATTAAATAATTTCGCTTGCAGGAGCCTCCCAGCAATTATTCCTCAAGGGTTTGAAGGGGTCGCCACGACCAGTTTTCTCCTGGGCTCACCAATAGGAAATCCAGTGTCAGCCAATTCAGCTCTCAAGACTGAAAACAATCAAATTTTGGAGCGTGCCAGACAGCAACCCACACAGTCAGAAGAAGGTTATCCAACCAACCCTGTCGTCGTTGAGACGTCCAACTTTGAGTCAAATCTCCCAACGGAGCTCAGAAATCCCTTTTATAGGTACATATTTAATTGACCCATTTACACATTTACACATTTTTACGAAAAACCGTATTTATTTCAATACATTTGTTTTGATAATTTGACTTCTAGTAACCAAAACACAGCCTCATCTCTGGCTCAAGAAAGTTTACCCACAGCTGGGGAGCAAGTCGTGGACATGTGGAATACTAACAAGATTCGGGAAGGGAAAGTGAGAGATTTGCTCACCGGGGCTGGCTTGATCTAATCATAGCAACCTTTAACTATTATTCATTTTATTTATTCACAATTTTATATTTTTGTAGGCAATCATTATAAAATATTATTATAATATAATCCCAATTCCTGTATTGAATGATTATGCCTACTGCCCCATGACGTTCATTGTCTAACACTATATTTAAAACATTGAGTAATTACATAGGTATTATATTGTTTCCTACGTACCTATATTACATTACATCTGTGTTATTTCTGTACATCTGCATCTGCAGATTTCCTTTTGGCATTTTTTCACTGGTACATACATACAGATCATTATAGACGATTTTTTTCATGCCATTTGTAGTAATATTATGGCATTATGTATTTAGACGCCTACCTATTATACATAGTTTACGTTGTATGTTTTTTATCGCCGCCCTTTTCGCTCTTCGCTTTCACTTGCTTCAGTTACTTTGACCTTCATCCTTGATCTTTACATGTTGTAGTTTTTGTGTTTCTTGAGGCATATTCTGCATCCGTATATATATACACTTTAACCTATTCGCAACCGGGCAAACATTGAAATGATGCTTTATAAAAATAGTGTTTTTTTCTAGAAATTTACTTTTTCAGAACGGTCCAAATTAGAAATACCATTTTCAAAAGCACTGAAAACCAGTAATTAAGATTTTAAAAAAGACCAAAACAAGAAATTAACCCTTTTAAAAAGATGTGAAACAAGAAATTAGCACTTTCATAAAGGTCAAACCAAGAAATTAGAACTTTCAAAAATGTCAAAATCAAAACAAGAAACTATCTCTTTCAAAGAGATGTGAAACAAGAAATTACCACTTTCAAAAAGGTCAAAACAAGAAATTAACTTTTTCAAAAAAATGGAAAGCAAGAAATTAACAATTTCAAAAAGGTCAAAACAAGAAATTAACTCTTTCAAAAAGATGGAAAACAAGAAAATAACACTTTCAAAAAGATGGAAAACAAGAAATTAACATTTTCAAAAGGGTCAAAATAAGAAATTTGCACTTTCCAAACGGTCATAACTAAGAATCAAATTTTCAAAAGCACCCAAACCCAGTAATTAATTCTTTAAAAAAGGTGATTCAAAGGAAAAAATTAACACTTTCAGAAAGGCTAAAAAAATTATAACAATTTAAAAAGGGTCAAAACAAGAATAAGCACTTTTAAAAATTGTGAAGCTAGGTACATATTGATGCGCTAACATTGGTTACCGTCATCGAGTGATTGTTGTGTTTGGAGCAGTGATGGTAACGGGAGCAACGAAATGGTGTAGCATTGACATTGGCGACAGTGACGGTTTTGGAGGAGCGGCGATGAAGGCAAAACTGGAATCAATATTGTTACTTTGGTCTGCTGGTGGCTGGACCGTTCTACTTATTGTTCTCTGATTGAGTTGATTGTTGCCATTTAGTTTTATTCATTACCCAGTTTTCTCTGCGTTCATTACTTCACTCTTTAAAACAAATATCCGTAATTATTGTATTTATAGAACTTCGTTATATTATTGGTGGCTGTCGCTAGTATTTGATTGCAATTTACGTAGATTAATTAGTGCATTTACCCAGAGTAATAGAGAAAACCAGAGATTCAGTAGTGATCTCATCAATATATGTAGCACTGTTGTGAAAAGGTTAAAACTTATAATGCATACTAATAATAATAATAATAATAATTATAACAAAATTTACATTGACAATGGCAGCCTGACCAACGCGCAACGGGCGGCATTGTTTTGACTGTCTTTATTTTTTAATGTTTAATTTAATCTAACATTGTAATTAAGATCGACACGACCGCAATGCCCTGCCCTGCCCTGTGCACCACCGTAGACGAGAAATAAAAAATGGTTGGACACGAAATATGAAATCACAGCAATTAACATAAGTAAAAGTGAGGTGGTTGTTAGATTGGGTTGGACAGCATGCTTTACTATAAAATAGTAGGCTATATACATATATAGTTATAGCTTATACCAACTAAAGATACTTTAACTTTATAGGAAAACAGGATTTTTAACGTGAGCACACCCAGTTTAACTGACTATAAGAGAGATCATGTAAGTAGGTAGTTAATTGCAATTTTTTTCCCTCGTCGTGGCTACCAAGCAGAGTTCAAGCTCAAGTTCATTCATTTATTATTTTTTTTGTACTGTCGGCGGCTGTCAGTAGGTCACGTCACGTAGCTCTACGTTCTCTGAGTTACATTGTGGTGAAGATTGTAATGGCAAAAAGATCAAAACACTCATTTCGTTACATCTTATCTTCCCTTTTATAGTCAGCTCATAGAGATTTGAATTTGAAAAGTGAAACTTTTTAGCTTCTATGGCTTGTATTTGGATTTCCCTGCTGTAATGCCATTGTGGCTTGGGATTAGACTTGAATAAACATTATTGTTAAAAAAATAAAAAAGTATTGGGGAAAACGTGGAAAACTCTCCTCTCTGTCTGTCATGTTACCAACATATTATAGTTATCATGATCGTGCTATGGTGCTTTATATACTTCCTTTTTTTTTTTGGATGTAATGCTTATTTTTTCTACCAGTGATTGCACACAATACTTATATGCATTCGTAATCAATTTTCGTTTTTTGGGGTCGTGATGACTGTAATATAAAAATGTGTGCAGAGTACTATACATACATATAGTGCAATGTAGTGCCTGCGTGGGAACTGACCAAAAAAATGAAAGAACATTCCACATGATCACATTCAATTTCAATTTCAACTCGAAATCAATAAAGGAATTTCTAAGGAAAGGAATGTTGTGCATTTTCCATGAAGTTCTTTTGATGTCGTCAGGAGGTTATTGGTCTTTGCTCTTGATTTCGATTGAGAATGGTGGAATTGGAATACCTAATACTTATACGCTGATTTATTTTAGCGTTTTTTTTTAAACTGTTAAAAGCCTAGTCTTATATTATTCTTTTATTTTTTACAATGACAAGGTAAAAATTAGTTTTGTAGTTTTTCAAAATCAAGTACCGTAAACCTTCCAATAACTCCCCGGGGAATTAGCGCGAATTTCAACTCTCAGACTGGAGAGTTATTAAAAGCCGGGGAATTATTAGAGGCGGGGAATTATTTAAAAATGAACATGCAGATTAGTAATTCGGTATGCATTACATACCCGCACTTACTATGTAAGTTCTTATTGTGGACTGTAGAACGTGTTCTCTGTGCACTACCGCTATTGTAGAATATGCACTTTTAAAATGTTTCTAATAATGTACCGGGGAATCATTAGAGGCGGGGAATTATTTCTACTTTTGGGATTTTAACCCGGGAGTTATTAGAGGTCGGGGAATTATTAGAGGCGGGGACTTATTGGAAGTTTTACGGTATGCTTCTTCTATTGTTCTAAAAAGAAATGGATTCCTATGAAAACAATCTATGTACAGTTTTTAAAATTGGGTTAAAACTTAAGAAGTACATGAGTACTTAATAAGAACATTTTAAAAAACGTATAAAAATGCAAATTGACCTTTTTCAAGATTGTGCCAAAATGCAAATTGACCTTTTTCAAGATTGGGCAAAAATGCAAAACACACTTTTTTAAAATCGCGTAAAATGTATTTTGTACTTTTTCACACACTCAGTGTAAAAGTGAACACACGTTTTCAAAACCGTGTAAAAACTCATTTTGCACTTTTTTTGAAAATTGTGTTAAAAAAGCCTTTTCAAAATCGAGTAAAAGTTTACGTAAAAGTTTACTTTTTAAAATAGTGTTAAAACAAAATTGGTGGCCTTTCAAAATCGTATTAAAACAGTATAAGGATAAGCTAAAAACTTATTCCGTTACGTCTGCCTTTCCAGAATACTTAAGTACCAATACAAACAACCACTTTCGAACCAAATCACTTGATTGCTTTGAATAAAATAAAGTACCGTATTTACTCTAATACTACACGGGTCTCTAATACTACACGGGTCTCTAACAGTGCACGGGTCTGTCAGGTCTGAGTTTGGATAGTACGCGGGTCTCATTAGCACACGTTTTTATGGCCCGACACTGCACTGGTCTCTAACAATGCACGGGTCTGAAAGGTTTGAGTTTGGATAGTACACGGGGTGTACTATTAGAGTAAATTCGGTATATGCCTATACGTAACATTAAATACTTACGCGTCATTTTGCAGCACAATCAAGAGCTCAAAATGTGAGTCTCGAGTTTCATCTGAATTGTGAATACGCTCAAGCAGGGGTAGCGAACTCAATCACTCATTTTTTACTTCCTTCAGTCCTTCACAACAGCGCAGCGGCGTAGAGAGTGAAATTGATATTTAATTCTTGATGTTGTTGTATCCTCGTTCGATTCTATATCCTTTGTAATAGGCTACAGACGACTGGCTGAATGGTGCTGGTGGCTCTGGATTCCTACTATAACTACATATAAACAAATATGTAAATATGTATGTATATTTATGTACACCTGCACTTCTTCGACAGAGATTCAATCCCAATATACCTAATACCTACTCTAATAGGAAATCTGAAGGGAAAAGCATCCGTGTGCGAAACTGAATCTTAAAGTACCTGCTCCCACTGACCCACATTTACAAAAGTCCAATAGAAAATGACGGACCCAGCTTCGTCATCCTCAGCCATGCAAAAGCCGGCATTTATTATTGTTATT
Source organism: Dicyrtoma fusca (assembly GCA_034695205.1). Classification (NCBI taxonomy): domain Eukaryota; kingdom Metazoa; phylum Arthropoda; class Collembola; order Symphypleona; family Dicyrtomidae; genus Dicyrtoma; species Dicyrtoma fusca. The sequence continues at coordinate 12,910 of JAQFZC010000877.1, read as the reverse complement.
ATTATTATTATATTTACTTTATATCTTGAGGCCTGCACACACACACCTGTGTCGCTGATCCCTACGAGATTCAAAAGACAAACATTTGCATAGTAAATACACTGAAAATTCTACAAAACTTAGAGTTATTAGTCACAGTCGCATTCGTCGTTTGGTCGTTTTGGTTTGTTTGCGTTGCCTTGCGTTGCGTTGCGATGCACTTAGCATGTAGAGGCAGTATAGCCATTAGCAAGTCTACTATTACATACTTTTCTTAAGTACTTCGGTAAGCAGGTACCTTGCTTTAAATAAAGAAATATTTGTGAAATTAACCTTTTCGAAACGGTAGTATTTCTAATTTTAGAGCTTTTGAAAACGGCAATTTAATGTTTTGACACTTTGTAAAGTGTTAGTTAGCAGTTTTAAGCTGGTTTGAAAATGATGCTTTCTAGTTTTGACTTGTTTGAAAGTGTTCATTTCTAGTTTTGAACCGTTTTGAAAATAATAATTTCTAGTTTTGATTTTTTTTTGGAAATGTTAATTAACAATTTTAAACAATTTCAAAAATGATTATTTTAAGTTTTGTCTTTTTTTAAAGTGTTAATTACTAGGTTAAAATCGTTTTCAAAATGATGATTTATAGTTTTGACCCCTTTAAAAATGTTAGTTGCCAGTTTTAAACCGTTTTGAAAAGGGTGATTCCTAGTTTTGACTTTTTTGAAAGTGCTAGTTACCAGTTTTAAGCCGTTTCAAAAATGATGATTTCCAGTTTTGACGTTTTTGAAAGTGTCAACTACCAGTTTTAAACCGTTTTGAAAATGGTGATTTCAAGTTTTGATATTTTTGAAAATCTTCAGTTTTAGTTTTAAACCGTTTTGAAAATGATAATTTCTAGATTTCATCTTTTGAAAAGTAGTAATTACCAGTTTTAAACCATTTTGAAACTGATGATTTCAAGTTTTACCTTTTTTGAAAATGTTCATTTCTAGTTTTGGCCGTCTTGAAAAACATTAATTTGTAGACTATACACAATTGTATAGCATTCATTATTTCATCCCATAATTTCTCAGTCAGTTCCGAATGGGTTAAAAAACTTATTTCCTGTAGGCTAGCTCCTAGTTTATATAAATCCCACCAAACAGACAACAGACCCAAAAAATCAAGCCCTTTTGTACCTAAAATTCATTTCCCAAGAGACCGGCCAGTGCAACTAACTATACCAGCTGACTAGCCCATCAGCCATCAGATCAAGATCACTTTTTGTTTTTGCCTCTGTTGGTGGTATAGTCGCAGTGGTGTGGTGGTGATGGTGGTGGTTTCACATCTTGAGAGAGCATTTCTTTACACCTGCTCCTGATGTGCTGAGTGATGCAGAAGGCCTTCTCGAGCTGCTGACTGACTGACATTCAAATCATCATTTACAAGTTAGGTGTGCTGGTCTCTGTGCAGTGCTTGCTCTGCAGAACAACTGTCAGTGGGAACGAGAGCGAGTGACTTTATTTTCAAATACATTATTAAGATATTTGTAATCTTAATAGTACTATTTTTTTTCTTCCTTATCTGTCAGTCGTCTTTAGCCAGCCGTTGTTCTTATTTTTAGTTTCAGTCATTCAGCACCTATTTTTAATATTCTCATTAACCTTTATTTTTTTTTCTGCATGTTTTCCTTTTGTTTTGCGTTTCCTTTGTCTACGCTCCACGACAAAAGTGCACACACAGTCAACAGTGCAGTGCAATCCAAGGCAGTGTGCACAGCCAAGTATTCCAATAAATTATACACTCCGTTGTTTTCTTTGGCAATTTTTGCTTGGCGTCACTCAATAGTGAATATTCTTCTTCTTCTTCTGAATTGGAGGCAAGTAACGGATCGACAGAGTGTGCCAAAATATTTTTAAACGAAACAAACTTGACAGTAGTGACCGAGTGACTTAGACACTTCAGTCAAACCTAAAAAAATATTTAAAAAATAAAGTTTAAACGTGTTTTGTTTTATATTTTAAAATTTCGAACTACTATTAACTATTGAAAGTGCTGTGTTAACGTTTTTTTTTGTTTCTTTCAATGGATGTTCCAGAAATGTTTTTAACCTGGAGCCTTGTTAAAATAGAGATGATGCTCAATACCCTCGACCGCTGGTTCCAGCAAGAATCCGTCAAAAAGTTTTGTGTCTATTGCCTATAATTGGAAGTAAAAAACACGAATCAAAAAGTGACAAAAAAGTGACAATTGTTTTTTTTAGCAAACACGTTTAAAGAACTGAAAGAGCTTCAAAATTAGAAAGAGAGAGAGATTCACAACTATTTATTTTTAAGTGCAAAAACTCACAGAAACTTTATAAAATGAAAAGCAAAATGTACTCACAAAGTGCAAAAGGGATTATGTCAGTTCTGAGAGGTCACAGCTGGCTAGTCTTTATTACAGGTGAGAGTTTTCCTAGCATCCAAAATATGAAAAAGCAAACACTTACCAACACATTAAAACTGCTGTTAAAAAGTTTAAAAAAAAGTTAATAGTAAAAAATAAACTATAAAGCTTATGAGGCAAAATTAATGATTAAAAAAATGAATTTTATGATAAGCTAGAAAATGAAAATGTACATTGCTTCGTGCATACATTACGTTTGCCAATAAGTAAATACAGATTAACATAGCATTACGTGGATTACCTGTATAGTAGATTCCCTATAGCAACGAAAATTGGCTATATAGCACCCAGACACAAGTATCTATAGGCTCATTTGACACTTGTTTGAGAGAAAGTGGAAACGAATTACAAATTGTGTAGCAAATAACAAGTCAAAATTACTCACGTTTTCCTAAAGAAAATCCCAAAGTCAGCAGGTTTTCAACTTTTTCATTGTAACAACAATACGCGCGTCAGGTTACCAGTAGCTACAGACAGACAGACAGACGGACAGACCACTTCAGTTACAGTGTAGATAGGACGAGGGAAAAGTTTGTAGTATAATACTTTACTTGAAGGAAGCATAGACACGAAAGATGAAACTTGAATTCTGATTCTGAATCTGACGATGACATGTGGGCAAGGCACTGGTACTGTCACTGTAGTAGTGATACGATAAATGAGATACAAACTCAAGTCACTTTCCATTTCTTTGTATGTAGGAAGGTAATTTGTTATTCATCACAAATACTCAGCAATCTACAAACTACACACAAGCAGATTAATGACCAGAATATGAGATGAGAGAGCTACGCTTACTACTTACTTACTTAAGGCTCTGTAATCACTTTATTTTTCTATTTTCCGTTGGCCCTTTGGATCCTTGTGTAGTTTAATTTATTTAGCACATGCCTGCAGATTTAAACAGACTCAGTACGCGGGTCACCGGAAGTATTTTCAGTGTTTAAGTGTACAGAAATTAGTGTAAAACTAACTTTTTAGCCACTGAATAGCTTTAATTAAATGACACATACTTTTAAGTTGCTTAAAAGTGTCAAAATTCTTGTTTTTAGCCTATTTATTTCAACTAAATTTAGAGTAGTAAAACGGTTGGTTTGAATAGTACGCGGGTCTCTATTATTGCGCGGGTTTCTAATTGTACGCGGGGGTCCGAGGAGCTGAATGAAATAGTGCGCGGGCGTTCTATTAGAGAGTTTACGGTACCTAAATATTTATTGTACAGTAAATTCAAAGCCAAAAGTCAAAACTATAAACTGTCCATGTCCACGTAAACCGAATAACACTACGAATTCTGATGAACCTATTTTACATTTGAACTAACAAACTTGCATTTATTTTATACAGCGGCATTTAAGCTATTCAGAAAGGGCAAACCATAAAAGCAGTGTTTTAGAAAAAGTGTATACAGATACTACAAATTAACATTTCAAAAAGTGGCAAAACTAGCAATTAAAATTTTTAAAAATATCAAAACTATCAACTGGCACTTTGAAAAAGGTAAAAACTAAAGATTACCATTTTCAAAAAGGTCAAAATTACCAACTGACACTTTCAAAAAGTATCAAAACTAAGAATTAACAATTCCAAAAATTGTTAAAACTGGCAATTAACATTTTCAAAAAGTGTCAAAACTGGCAATTAACATTTTCAAAAGTGTCAAAACTGGCAATTAAGGTTTTCAAAAAGTGTCAAAACTGGCAATTGACATTTTCAAAAATTGTTAAAACTGGGAATTAACATTTTCAAAAAGTGTCAAAATTAGGAATTTACATTTTCAAAAATTGTCAAAACTGGCAATTAACATTTTCAAAAAGTATCAAAATTAGAAATTTACATTTTCAAAAAGTGTCAACGCTAGTACATACTTGATATTGCCGTTTTGAAAAGGTTAAAAAAGATTAAAACTAGTAATTAACATTTTCCAAAACGTACAAAATTAGTGTGTTACATTTTCAAAGGTCAAAACTGAAACGTTACATTCTACAAAAGGTGTACAACTGGATAAATATATTGCGGTTTCAAAAAGGTTAAAATAAACCAAAAGTACACGGTACGTCATTTTTCGAGTGTGCTAATTTTGCAATCTTTACTTCCCTAGGTTTAATCTGCATCGTTACGTTACCCCACACATCCAGTGCTGCAGCCCACACATCCCAGACAGTGGCGCCCAGTGAGCAATTAACGAACCAAGACGTCCATGAAATAATTTCTATGCTTGGAGGAGAAACTGGCAGTCCGAAAAGCGCCGGCGATTCTAGAGCGAGCGCTTCTGCACCTGTTCCTGTCGTAAGGCCCCAATCGTCAGCTGCGCGCCAAGGCATCCCCGCTGCCACCCCCAGCGCGCCGACGCAAGCAGAACTCGTCCAGTCCCTCACCCTCTTAAATTCACTACTAAATTCAGGCGGCATCTCCGCTGACACAGCTTCTCTACTTGGCCTCGGCTCATTAGTTCCCACTACAACAAGCACCAGCACCAGCACCACCACAGAAAACCCGCCAAAGCTCAACGCCAACGATGCTGCCGCCGCTGAAATTTTAAATCAGCTTCTAAGCGCCGCGGGTAGCGCGAGTGGCGCCGCCCCTGGAACGCCCGCAGCGGACGCAGCTGCACTCAATGCACTCCTTGGACTCGCCAACGCTGCATCTGGGCAACAAACAGGAAGTCAACCTCAAAATAATCAAAACCAAGGAAACGCGGGAAAACAAAGCGCACAAGACATTCAAAATGCGGCGCTTTTAAATAACTTACTTTTATCTACAGCAGCTCAGGGTCAGCCCGCTGCTGGCGCTGCAGCCCCTGGAGTCAAACAACAAGATTTTCAAAGCTTCCAAAACGCGGGATTAAATTTGGATTCTTCCTCCAGCAATCAGTTGAATGGCGCGCTGGGTTTACTGGGCGCTCTAAGTTCCTTCGCAAGTCCACAGCAACCCAGTTTATTAAATTTAGGCGGGGGTCAGAATTTAAATTTGCTGTCTGGCCTGCTAAATGCTGGTGGCGCCGGACAGAAACAGAATCCACAGGCCAATTTATTGGCCACACTTTTCAATGCTGGACAGCAGGGTGGCCAGGCTCAACAGCGGCCAGGGCTCTTGTCAAGCCTCGGAAATCTGGCGGCTGTCGTCGGAGGAACGTTGAGTGGAGCACGTGGGGATGGAAAACCTAGAGTTAGAGGTATTCAAATAATAGCTAATTTTAACATTTAAATAGTTGACAGTAAAAGGTAAATAAAAAATGTAAAACATTCAACATTATTAAAAACCGATTTACATTAAATTATTTTTTATTTTTAATTTTAGGCGTGGACACGCGCCTTGGTCTCGGCTACCGCTTCGGTGAAAATGCGGATGCACAAGTCGTATGGGAAATCGGCCCCCAATTATTCACGGAGCCCCTCACCGACGAACAGAAACAGCAACTTTTACTTCAACAGCAACAACAAAGACTGCAGCAACAACAACAACACATTAACAGAAGGCTTCACGTAGTACAACAACAACAGCAGCACCAACAACATTTAAAACAACAGCAGCAGCAACAAATGCCTGTCCGAATTTCAACTTTAACGAACAAACAACATTTAAGTCAGCCCCCACCAAGTTTCATTAAACAGCAGCTGGAAAAGCAGCTCCAAAATCAACTTCAAAAACACAAGCAATCGATCCTCAACCAACAATTAATTGAATCCTCCTTTGCCCGTCGTAATTCAGCAAATGGTGGAAATCCCGATTTAGAATCTTCGATGCCGAAATTTTACAATCTACAACAACAGCAACAACAACACCAACACCAACAGCAGCTTCAGGCCAATCAAAACTACAATCAGCAACTTCGAATTTCTGAATTATTTCAAAATTTGAATTCCGCGCCTCAACCATCGGTAGCTACTCTTCAGCAAATCATGCAGCCGCCCCAGTACACTACCCGTCTCCTTAGCCCTGTTGCCATACTTCAGAACACTAGCCCAGCCATTCGACGGGAAAATTACTACGCCAAGAAGGAAGCTAATCCCAGTCCTCAGGATGCACACAGCCAGCTAACAGACTATGAAAGATGGCTTTTATTAAATCAAAACGAAAATCAAAATTCTAATTTAAATCAAAATCAAAATTCCAATTTAAATTCAAAAAGAAATCAAATCCACCAGCAGCATTTAGTAGTCAATGCGAAACCCAACCCCAACGCTAAGAAACTCGACTCTTTTATATTTAGTAAGGACGGGGCGGAGAACATAGTTCGAGTCCGAATCCAACCGCGGCAAAATCCGCACAAAGTTCAAATTACCCAATCTGTGAGTAACACTATTAACAAAAGAATAGGACTGGGCTACCCCTTGCCATCCATTGCGCAGACGCCATTATACGGTGATTACAGTGGAAGTGGAAGTGGAAACAGTGAAACTGGCTACTTTTCATCCCATGACAGCTACGCGCGGCGCAATGCGCTAGTTTACAACCAAGAAGTTCGGGAAATCGAGCTTCAAAATGAGCGAGAGCAACACCTACAGTCGGTGGGAATGCAGCAGCGGCTCCAAAAAAATAATCAAGAATTCAATTTTAACCAACGCGCAGACACAACAGCATCACCATCTGACCGAAGAAGTTCCATCCTCGCGCATGCGCAAACCCTATCAGAATGGAACGACAAATATAGTATGATGGACCTGGTGCAAAACTACGTTTTAACTGGATTACAATCCAAGGGAAATAATTTAGTTAAAAGTTTTTTTAGGGCGAGGGACCAAGAACAAAAGGAAAAGAAACTGGAGGGCGCTTCTGCGCATGCGCATGCGCAAACGACCCCAACACAGCCATCGCCAAAGTCTTCGAAGCACGAAGTAGGTTCGCCGACGGTAGAAACGCCCAGCCCTTCCCCTGGCCTACTTTCGGGGATCTCAATAAACACTATAAAAGGGATGCTAGGCATTTCCAAGGGAAACGGTCATCAAAAATCGAAGGTCATGAGGCCCACCACCCCCAGGCCGGTCATTAAGGTGGGGGACCATGTTTCGTACGATGACCTTCAACTCATGATTACGGGGGGGAAACGAGTGCATGGGTCAGGGGACAAGGTCATTCCGGTCCTTAAAGACATTTCGGAAGGGGAAGTAGTTGGGGACGTGGACATTCGGAGTGGTAACATCCCCACGCCCGGCCCAGAAATATTTATTGATCTAATGAATGGGGAAGTTAGCATGCGGAAGCCCTTTGGGACCATGGACAGTTTTGAGCCCACGACGGAAGCCCCCGAAAATCTAGCTGAGGATAGCCCCAAGCACGTCTTTAAGATCTTGAGGCAACAGCTCCATGAGGAATACGAGAGAGTAAAGTTAGAGCAGCTAAAGGAGGCGGCCAAACAGAGAAGAAAAGAAAATATCGCTCTTGGGCTATCAAATCCACAGGATCCGCTCTATTTGGCCTCGAAGTACTTCGATTTAACAGAACAAGAAAGACACAAAAGGGATTTGACCCCTTTGAGGAGGGCATAGTTGCCATAGAAACCGTTAAAAAATTACGATATTACTATTACGAATTAATTATTTTTATTTTTGTTACTATGTACCTTGTACTATGTACCTTTCCTTTGTTTGACATTTTTTTTAATTTTATTTATAATCCCCGCCATTTTGGTATTAATTGTAATGACATATAATTAATCATGTGGTTGAATAGAAATGTTAAGTACACTCAACATTTGTACCTGCTTTGTATAGTGTTAATATTTATTTTTGACTTTTTAGGTCGACATTAATTTTTTACATTTTTATACCTTATTATATAGATGGCTTTCTTTGTTTAAGTAGTATTTTAAGTCACGTTTTTTTGGTTAATTGCTTGTTTTTGTTTATTTCGTAGTACACGGTGTTTTAGTTCATTGTTATTCAATCTGAAGATAGATAAAAGTATGCTTCTTTAAACGGAAAAGTGTTATTAATGCACTAATGCAATATTGTTTTAGCTTTATGTAATTACACTAATTAGTAATTGCATATGCACGTACTACAAATATGGATTGTCTCTGATAGGTGTTAATGACCAATTTATTAATGACATTAGTGACATACGAGTGTTTTGTACGCTTTTGTAAAAAGTGTGTTAAAGCTGTTAGGGCTTACGAATACCCTATGTTTTAATTAAAGTAGCAAGTGGAATATTAAACTGAAAATAAAATCGATTCAGGGATATAATAATAAGCTAAACTTCAATGAAGTTAAATGGAACAACATTCAACAAAAAAGATGTTACAATTATATTTTTAAATTCACAGCGTGTTCATCTGCAAACAGAGCGACTTTTTTCACTGAACTTTCCATTTTTATAATACGGTAGAGCACACAGTGCACTTGTACATACGTACCGCAGGCACTTTTACGTGTACGAGCAATCCATGCTGGTTTATCGTTTATTGCTTGAAGCATGCTGGTAGAGGTGTACTGTGTGCTCCTATAATAATTTTTTTATTGTTTTAATTGGATTATATATAGTCATAGCACAGTAAGTGTCAGTTTAAAAGGAATTTTTAGATGCATTCGTTATCTAGTAGCACCTTGCGTGTTAATTAGCTGAAGATAAAAACCCTGTTGGATCCTAGTCTGTCGAAGCTATTGTGATAGTGAGCATTCAATGATAGAGCTTACAAGGTAAAGCTTTTCAGTGTATCTCACCGATTTGAGCAATCTCCACATAAATGTGATCTACTACCTTTAGTAATTACTAATAACATAAAAATTTGGGCTCGTTTTCAAAATTCACAAACAAAATTGAATCTGAAAAATTCAAATCCTTATGGGATTTTACATGTAAAATATCAGTATTTCTAGGTTTTTTTTAAACGTGTTTATCCTACTATTAAACGGTGCTTCCCCGAGTCAAAAGTAAATTATGTAGTACCGCAGCCATTTTTTAACCAAATAAAACAGTTTTGGTCTTATTAGAAGCACAATTAAACAAAGGGGGGAACTACGATTTGTTTTTTGGCAATATAATTTTAGGTTAGTATACAATACGTAAAAAAGGCGTTATTTTGGGCTGGTTTTGATGATTTTATCGTAATGTAATGAACTCATCCGCCGTTTCTTAACCGATCGCGACAAATTTGGTCTCATTCGAAGCACAATGCAACAAGGAAGCGTACAGTGAAGCCGCTTTTTTGGAACAAAATGTCGTTGTTCTGAAATAGCTAAAAACAAAAAGGCCTGTTAATAGCCATTTTAACGTATAGTAATAAGCCCGGCAGCCATTTTTTAACGAATCGCAACACATGTGGTCTCATTCGAAGCGCAGTGCAACAAGAAGGAGTACATTGAAGCCGATTTTTTTAAACAAAATGTAATTGTTCTGAAATAGCTTTAGAAAAGCCCGTTAATGCCCGTTTCAACGTATAGTAATAAGCCGGGCAGCCATTTTTTAACCATTCGCGACAAATATGATCTCATTAAAAGCGCAATGCAACAAGGAGGCGTACGTTGAAGCCGGTGTTTTGAAAAACATTGTAGTTGCTCTGAAATATTCAAAAACAAAAAAGCCCCGTTAATGCCTATTTAACGTATGGCGATTATCCCGGCAGCCCTCTTTGAATCAGTCGCAACACATATGGTTTCATTTAATGCGCAATGCAACAAAGAGGCGTGCATTGAAGCCAATATTTTGAAAAAGAACAGTTGTTCTGAAATATTCACAAAAAAGGCCGTTAGTGCCCATTTTAATTATAGTTAATTTAAAAGTTTGGTGCTATGCAACCAATGTTGGCGATTATAGATTCATTCGAACTATGGAAACAAGAGGGGCCAACGGAAGTCGAGTTTTGGAAAACGTCGATTGCATAGCGGAGGGGCCTAACAGAGCCGGTTTTTGGAAACAATCAATTGTATTTCCGCTTTCAAAAAAACAACAGTTTTGGGTTTCATTTTGCATTCCGAAGAAAACTGTGATAGGGAACTCAAACAGTTGTCAACCGAAATGGATATCCTGGGTTTCATTCAAAGAGCAATTTCAAAACAATTAGGAGTAAAAAGAAGCGTTACTTCCAAAAAATGTTGATTGCTGCGCAATTTGCAGAAAAGTTAAAAAGCACACCATAAAACGATCACTCTAGAGTGATCAGGCACGAAGACTCGGGCAGGAAGACTCAGGCCAGAAAGCGTGAGCAAGAAGGGTTAGGTCAGAAGGCGCGTACTAGAAGGCTTAGGCGCGATGATACAGGCTAGAAGGCGGGAAAAAGGAGGCGAGCAGGCTCAGGCAAAAGCTGCATGCACGAAGGCGCGGGCGTAGAAGCCCAGGAAAAAAGCCACGGGCGCGAACATTCAAGCCAGAATGCACGGGCGACTAGGCCCCGGCTAGATGGCTCGGGCAAGAGAACTCATGCCAAAAGGCTACGGAAAACTGATCAGTCCAGATTAAGCGGACGAGAAGACATACGCTAGAAGGTGCGTGCGAGAAGGCTCCGGCGAGATAAATTATTTGAAAGTACGCAGGTGACAAAGCTCAGGCGAAAAGGCGCAGATTAGCAGGCCTAAATCCGAAGGCTCAGACTCTCAAGCGCGGGCAAGTAGGCTCTGTCCATAAGGCTTGGCCGAGCACGAACGTTACAGGCGTCCAAAGGAGAAGGAGCAGGGTAGGAAGCTCAGGCGAAAAGGCGCAGGCGATAAGCTCAGAAAAGAAACTCGGGCGAAAACGCTTGGGATAGATGGCCCAGGCCAGAAGCCTCGGAAGAGAAGGCTCAGGCTAAAAGTTGCGGGCGAGAAGGCGTAGGTGAGAAAGCGCGGGTGAGAACGCTCGAGCGAGGAGGCGTGGGCGAAAAATCTCGGGCGGTAAAACGTGTTGGGAAAAGCCGCGCATCAGAAGACCTATGCGAGAATGCGCAGGCGAGAATATACGGGCTTGAACGCCCTGGCGAGAAACATCCCAAAAGGCTTGAGCGATAAACTTTCGGCGAGATGCTCATGGCCACAAGGCGGGGGCTCGGTTAAAGGGTGAGGCCAAAAGGAGCTGGCGAGAACGTGCAGGTGAGAACGCTCGAGAGAGAAACTAAGGCCAGAAGGCGCGTGCAAGGTTTGGGCAAGAAGGCTAAGGAAAAAAACCGCGGTTGCGAAGGTTTAGGCGAGAATGGGCAGGCGAGAATGCGCGGGTGTGAAGGCTTAGACAAGAAGGTGCGCAGGAGTAGACGCAAGACAGGAGGCGACGGCGAGAAAGTTCATGCCAAATGGCTTAGGTGTGTAGGCCCAGGTTTGAAGGTGCAGACAAGAAGCAGCGGTGGAAAAGGGTAAGGCTGGATGGCTTAGGAGAGCCCGCGTGGGTGAAAACCGCGTGCAGTTTCATTTTTCGAACGTAAAGGCTCTTCCCAAAAGGTGCAAATAAAAAGTGCAAACGGCGCGGTGCAAATAAGGCTCGAGCGGGATGCCGCGAGCGAGAAGGCTAAGGAGGGAGGGCTCGGGCGAGAAGCTCAGGTCAGAATGCGCGGTTTAGAAGTATTAGAAGGCCCAGTCCTGAAAGCTCGGGCGAGAAGGCTCATGGTATAAGGGGCGGGTTAGAAGGCTTAGGCAAGAATACGCGGGCGAGAAGGCTATTGCCAAAGGGTTCGGGACGGAATACGCAGGCATGAAGGCGCAGGCAAGAAATCGCGTTTGAGAAGCCTTACGCCAAAAACCTCGGAAAAGAAGGCGCAAGCCGGAAGGCAAAATTGTCATTCCAGAAGGATCACGCAGTTAATTTTATACGAGGTGGATCAAGCCTGAAGGAGCAGGCCATAAGGATTACACTGGAGGTGTAAATCCTGATTGACCACTCTAGAAGGATTAAGCTGGAAGGTTTATTCCAGAAGGCCTGAACTATTAGGCAAAAACGATAGTGGCGGAATAAGGCTCACTCAATGTTTTATATTGCTCATATGTAATAATATTGTTACGTGAGAGTAAATTGAAAGCCCATGAAATCATTTTTCATGGAAGGTAATGTTTTGGTATTTTGCTATATAAAATAATAAGGCTATTCACGTTCTCACTATAGTGCACTCCAATCACTCTATGCTCTTCCTCTTCGCCCGCAAGAAGTGCCAGAAGAAGCCCGCGATATAGTGCGGAGCTTGCTGGCTATTCTTTAACATGCTTTGTGCTGAGAAGAGCGGGGAAGTGGTCTAGAGTAGTTCTTCGCACTACATTGTCACTCCTTCAGTTTGAGTCGATTACTTACAACTTACAAAACAATCATAATAATATAAAATATTTTCTTGTCTTTCTTTCTTATTTATAATTAAAATTAAGTCATACTCTTTAATTGTGGCCTGGTGCCTTGCTCCCAAAGAAATATAAGACACACGTGTATGTGTAGTATTAAAACTATTTAAAAATAGGAAAATAAAAAATATTCAGTGAAATCGCAAAAATTGTGATTTCTTTTCCATAATACATAAAATGTACACTACTGTTACAATCAGTTCAAAAATTGCTAATCACGTTGTATTTTAACTCGATAATTGATAAATATAATATTTAACGTGATTTGCAATTTGAGA